>PVIA01001400.1:0-284447 GCA_004024845.1 Tonatia bakeri
TGAACTACACCCAAGGAGGCTTCCACATAAACTCACTTCACTGAAAGTACTGTTTGCATGGTTATCAATAACCTAAATATCACTAAGTCCAACAGACAATTCCCAGCCTCCATCTTAATGTACTATCATCAGCTTTTGACACCATTAATCACTTCTTTCTCTTTGGTACATTTCTTCATTTCACTCTGTGGCATCTTCCTTAACTTACTCTCCTCTCCTTCTCATTCTCCTTTTCATTTTCCTTTTCTGGTTTCTGATCATTTCTTCAATTTATAATGGTGGAATATACCTGGGCTCTGCCCTGGAGCTTCTTCTTTGTGCTGTCTATGCTCACTTCTTTAGATGTTGAGTCTCATGGTTTTAAATACCTCCTACATATTAGTAACTCTCAAATGTTTACTTTAAGTTCTGGAATGTACGCCAACTCCAGACGTGTGCATTGAAACACCTACTCAAGCTCAGTACGATGCCCAGAGGAACCTCATGCTCAACATATCCAAACAAACCTGATTTTATTCGACTCGTTCTCTCACAGTCTGTCCAGTATCAGCAGAGTGTTAGTCCAGGCCAAAAATAACTCTGGCCAAAACAATTAAAACAATGATAGCAAAATAAAAAACCCACTATGTCATGTTAATGTTTGTCTTTTTCTCTTACTGCACATCTAATCTGTTTATAACTACTCTAGGCTTTAACCATCAAAAGACAAGCAAAATCTATCTATAATTCATTAATTCATTATTCCACTTCTGCCTGAAGTGCTGCCATAATTTCCCAACCAATTTCCCTGATTCTGTCTTTGAGACCCTAAAGTCTAGTCTCAAAATAAGAAGCAAAACATTTTTTTTAAGTAGAGTGTCATACCTCTGCTTCAAAACCTTCAACACCTTTCAAATGTAGTAATATATTCAGAGGTTTGGGGATATATTATACATCCTATAGTATCTGCTCTCCCTCTCCTGGCCTCCTCACTCTGTCTTTGTTTACTACTTTTTTTCTTGTTCAGTCTACTTCCCCCACACTGGTTTCACTACTATTCCTCTAAAAATTCTGGTATTTACTTGCCTTGGGAAATTTGCATTTGTTTTTCTTTAGCTTAAAGATTCTTTTTGTTTGTAAATATAGATTCTTTTTCTCTTTCCTAGCACAAAGTTATTATTCCCAAAAAGGCGTTCCCAACCAGCTTTCCCATTCTTTTCTCCATACATACCACCTGGTGCATATTGCTCTGATATACTGTGATTTTATTTATTTATTTTCCTTTATTTTATTACTTTCTCCCCAGTTTTTAATGTAACATCAACAAGAGGAGAGAGTTATGCCCTTTTTTTTTCTTGCTATAACTCAATAAGAGTTTCCAGCATATAGCTAGAATGCAATAAATATTTTCTGAATAAATTATTTCTTTTATTTTGCTTTTGCTTTAGGTTAATCATATTTATTTTACCAACGCTAGATTTAATTGACCTAGAATTTCATACAGATAAAAAATACAATACATATTCTTTAAGACCCAGCTGCTTTCAGTATATTTTGAAATCTATTTATATTGTTGAATAGATTAGTGATTCACATACATTGGTGAATAGTATTATTTTTGAGAAATGTATTACACTTGATGTGTCCATTCTTGTGTTAAAGAAGAAAAATGCCTTGCTTCCAGTTTGAGTCTACTGTGAATAAACTACTAGGATTACATATGTCCACAGTATTTTTGGTCATATATATATACACTTTCTTCAATACAAACGTAGAAACTAGAATTGTTAGTTTGTAAGAAACTGCCAAACTATTTCTCATCTTGTACCATTTTACATTCCCTATGAAAGTTTTAGTGGTTTCAAATTATTGCCAAACAGGCCTTTTATTTGTATTCATTATAAATTCTATATAATGCTATCATATTATAATTTTTAATCCACATTTTTAAATTAAATGAATATTTGGCTCTTTCTCATGGATTTATTGATGATTGTGCACAATTTTTGTCAAATATCTCTCTTGATGACATACCTGTTCAAGTCTTTTGCACATTTTTATTGGATATTTTATTAACTACCTTAAGGAGTACTTTATGTAGTCTGTATTTATTTGTTAGAACACACATTAATAATGTTGTTTACAAAACTGTGGCTTATCTATGCATTTTTTTAGAAATGTCACTGGAAAAGCAGGATCTTAAAATTTTTCATTTTGAAGTCTGTTTATCTTTTTTATTTATTTTACATACAGTGTTTTCTGCATCTTGATTAATAAATCATTGCTTATCCTAAGGTTACAAAGATAATTTTCTCAGTTTCTTCTAGAAGCATTATATTTTAGCTTTTATGCTTAGGGCTATTATATATTTCAAATTAATTTTTTGTATATGTGAGGTATGTATATGCGAGGATTGAAGTTCATTTCTCCCTATGGATAGTCAGTTTTTCTATTAACACTTTTAATTGACTTTCTTTTCCCCATAGAATTACATTGGCAAACTTGTTGGAAACTAATTCATCATGTAAATATAGGTATATTTCTGATTCTTCATTTTTCTTTGTTGGTTGCTTTGTCTATTCTTACATAAATACCACAAATTGTTGATTAATATAGCTTTATATTAGCCTTTTAAATAATGTGGTGTTATTACTCAATAAGATCCTTTTTTAAAGACTAATTTAAGTATTATTTAAATTTGACTTTTTTATTTATTTAAATTTTTTCATTAGCTTGTCAATGTTCACAAAGGAGAAGTATAAAGAGACTTTGATTAGAATCATATTAATCTTGTAGAACAATTTATACAGAACTGGAACCTTAAACAATTTTGAATTTTTCATTTAATAAACATATTATGCACCTCAACTTTATTTGGATCTTCTATAATACATCTTAGGATGATTTATAGTTTTTAGTGTATATGTCTTCACATTCTGTGTCACCTGTTTTCCAATGACTAAAAACAGTATTTCATATATATATATATATATTTTTTTCAGCTTATAGCACCTTAAGTACAAAGACTTTCTAATACAGTGACCATAAGGTCTGGAATCAAAGGTCCATTTTATTAAATTTTAAAATTTAATTTTAACTGTTTAATTTATGTATATTTTACCTATGTCAAACACTGACATTTTATCTTTAGGATACAACATAATGTATTAGGCACAAACATTGTTCAGATCACAGTTTCTTTATAGCATACCCTATATAAAAGCAGTACCTGCTGCCAACACAATGTCATTGATAATTCGTCAGTACCCTATTAAGCTTTCAGAATAAGCAGTTTGATTCGAAGCCCTGAGACTTGCATGGATTTAATATTTCACATTCCACACTTGATCTTCATAATAAATTAGAAACCATGGGACTTAAGATTTGATCCCATAGAACTTCAAACTCTTTGATATAACTATCTTACCATTTCTAAACTTCCTATATTTTCCTATTTTGCCAAAATCAAAAACACATATTGACATTGATTTGCATTTAATTCACAGAGTAAACATTTATTGTATATTTGTTGAATTAATTAATGCTTTTTAATACAAACTATTGATTGGATGAATAAAACTATTTCCCAAATTTCTTCTAATAGTATAATTCAAAATCACTAGGTACACAGTCTAGTTTTCTTTCCATTTTAACATTATCTACTATAAATTGTGAAAAGTAGTGATCAATAAGTTTCACAAGTACTGATGTTTTCCTTCCATTTTAAGAAGACACAATACTTCATATATATGTATACGTATGCATGTCTATGAAGTTACACATACAGAACGCACTTTCCTCTCAGCAAAAGAGCTCACTAAAACAATGTGATGAAGGAGAGATTTGTGCACGGTTGGCTTTGTCTTGATTGGTTTTCTAGATCAACTGATTCTGTGTGCAGCAACCTAAATAGCAAATTCTATGCTATATTCATGAATCCTTCCTCTGAGCATTAATCTGAAGTTGCCATAGCAACAAGCTGGTAAATCAGTAAATGTATAGTAATATTCAGATAAATTTTGAAAAAGTGTGATAATATTTACTTATCAGATTCCCTCCCATTTCTTGAAATTTTGCTAGGTGTGGTTCTGCTGAATTCTAAGTATATACCTGCTTGTGTTAGTTGAAACTCATTGTTTTAAAAACTTAAAATAATGCTTTTTATTTGGGAAAATATTATATTATAGTGATAGAGACATTTTTCATATTTGTCAAAAGTTGAAAATGCAGAGGCCTTTTATGTAAATGCTAAGCAGCAGCAATGAAAGTAGTAAGCAACACTAACAAAATTTATCTTAGAGAATTTTTTATGAGTGTTACATTTACCTGATAAACTCAAAAACATAAATATTAGCCAGAGAGAAATAGTAAAATGATTTTGGGGTTGTTTTTCAGCAAGATAAGGGCCATTAAGTTGAAACAGCCCATCTTTAAAAGACGGCGTTGAAAGGAGTTACTGGCATAACAAATTTCAAGAACCAGATGTACTTGAGTAATATGTGACTTTCAGGAATAATGTTGCCTCAACTTGGTGAAGGGACAAACACTTAGATAGGGAATATGGGCAGTAGACAATAAAGTCTATTCTCTTGACTTACTTAGTGCCATTAGAAAAAATTACCAGGGAAATGAAGGATCATAAAAATATTAAATGGGGGAGAATTAACATTAGGTCTTTAAAAATTAAGTAAATGTAACATGCATTTTTCCTCTTTCTCTCTCTCTGACCCACTCTCAAACTGCACTTAATCTCATTCCCTTGTTCTCTCTTTGTATTTTTTCTATGCTTGACAAATTATCCAGACTGGTATAAAAAAAACATTGTCTCTATGCCAATGTCTCTTATTTGAATGGATGATAAAATGTCTCTAGTGATTTGAATCTAGTTTTGCTATTTATTCTATGATCACCTCTGTATATCAATTTGATTTTGAATACTAATCTCAAAGTTGTACTTCACATACTGCCCTGGAAAATTTATTTGTTTTTCACTTTTATGCCTAGGTCTTCGTTATAGTTTCTTTTTATTTTAGAATATATTCATAGGAGCATATTGCAATGAAAACTTGGCATGCATTTTTTGTTTGTTATTTTTAATTTTATTATTACTGATTCCTGGTAGTTGTCACCATCATGTTTGAATGGTTTTATTTTAGGAAAGTAATGAATGATTTCTGAACTAGAGAGGTAAAGTCTCAGTAGAAAACCCCTACCCTGTGCTTGATATTTAAAGTCTTCAGCACAGAGTTTCTTAACTTTGTGTGCTTGGATGGTCTTTACTGTGAATGAACCCTTTGAATTATCAGATATTTCTTTTCTTTTTCTTTTTAAATATTTAAATTTATTTTTTTTAAGTGCACAAGTGGTATTAGGTGGGCACTGGAAATATCAGAACTCTTTGTAAAGTAAATGATTGTGTAACTGCTAGGCTGTACACCTGCAACTAATACAAAATAATATTGAATGTAAAATGTAATTGCAAAATAAGATTAAAAAAAAGAAGCAAGGAAGTCTCCTTTGCATTCAATGTTGCCCTTAAGATTTATATAGTAGAATCAGTATTTATATTCTATTAATTTGTATGACTGTTTGTTTACTTTTGGCTTGTAGGACAATTCATCAATTAGTTAATCAATTATTCATAAAGTAAAATGGATTCAACTTATACTTTTAAATGGCTATCATCCTTTAAGAGATAATTCAAGTCCCACCATCTATTCTCCATGAGGCTCTTCTTGGCACCTCTCTCTGTCCAGCTTTAATAATCTCATTCTGCTGGATGTTGAGGATGTCAACCTCTCTACAACTTACTTGTCAATTAATTGGATCCTGCACTGGGGTATCTCTTCTATTACCCTTTAAACTACTGCATTTTAATTGCTATTAGTAATTCAAGGGTTTCCATGTTTCTTTATATTCTCCAAGAGTTCCTAGAACAGTATTACTGCAAGCGTTCCAGTCCGTATACTTTTTTCAAATAAAAAATTTATTCATTAAATCAAATATGTATTCATTTATTCATTCAATCATTCACTCATTCAAAAAGTATTTTCTCCATGCTTGGCCCTGCACCAGGTGGTGCTTGGACACAATGATGATGATGACGACCCTGGCCATGGCCTCATGGAACTCCCAGTCTAGTGGAGAAGACAAAAATTAAGCAATCATTAATTGTGCATTAGATTAACAATTAGAAAGGTGATGGCTACTGGGAAGGAAAGTAAAAATCATGAGACTATCAAATAGGGAGAACTGAGGTCAGGACACCTGAAGACTGAGATGGGATTAGGCAGCAGCTGGAGAAATACTCCTGAACTGAGACAGGGTGGTCCCAATAATGGTGATACGGGTGGTGATAATTGCACTCTGCTAAGGGCTGCCATACACGACCTCAGTGACTCCTCAATACAGGCCCGTTCTGCTGCTGAAGAAACAGGTTTAGAGAGATGAGGGATCGCTTTTTGAAGAAAAAGTGTGTTTTAGCACATTGCAAAAGCCTATGCCAAAGTAATCTAATAATAACTAATCTAGTCACATTGTTCACAGGTCCTCTAGATCAAATAAGTTGCCAGCTCTTTAAAAATAATTTTAAAGTAATGTTATTATTTTAAAAAATGGATATGTATTGCAAAATGCTGCTGCAAATTTTTCAAAGTCTCAATTTATGGTAGTTTGCCTCACTTTTAAGCTAAAATAGAAAAAAAAAACTGGGTCCATTCAACCAAATTACATGTGCACTAGAACTTGGAGCAGATTTAACTCACAGCCTGGTACAGGAGTACAGAGGAGCAGAGGCAGTAGACTCCACTGATGGCTAAATCTAGACTCATAGAAATGATTGAAAACCTAGAAACTTAATCTGAAAGTTTACTTATGTATGCATTTAATTGTAAATACAAAAGGTGTTTGACTGAAACCACAGAACTTGAAGGAAGATCAATTGTAGAATATGATGTAGCTGTGTAACTAAGAAACCCAATTAACAAACAGTTATTAAATAACAACTTGTAAGAAAGAAAAAAATAAGGAAATGAAAAGATGAGAAGAACTCTCCTGGAGAGAATCCTCAGCCACAGAAGACTTTAAAAGATAGATATTTCTTATAGCTCAGTTGGCTTTCTCAACAGCATTTAATGGCAGGTGAAAAAGCTCCTCTCTAAAAGGAGTTGGTATACAACATAATAGTAGGATATGCAAAGGAGAGCAGTGAAATTTGAAGGTAAGTTTGGCAGAGAAAATACAAATATATCTAGAGAAAAGGATCCTGATGAGACTTGACAGTGGCTCTCTGACCAGCATTGAGAAAGATGTTTTTTTAAAAAGCAGGAGTGAGAGAGAAAGTTGTGAATTCTCAGGGGGAAATAAAATACATCCCCTTCACTTGGCAGTATTAGAAGGAGTATTTGATGCAAAGCCACAAGTTGAGAGCTGGCTGAGTAGCTTGTGATGACTTCATGCCCCATAAATTCTCAGAAGACAACGAGTAGTGCAGATCACACTGCAAGCACCAGACCAACAGGTGGTGTTGGTTGGGAGACAGCTGCTCTTCCAGGATATAATGGAGAGCATTTTCAGCTCGTTTCTAAAATCCTTTGCCTGCTGTGTGGGCAGGAAAGGAAGAGGAAGTATGCACTGTTGAAAAATTGACCACTACCAGCTTATCGAAGCCCAGAGTCAGGTTAGTTATTGAAATACCGAACAGAAGAGGACTGTTACATCTCAGTCAACAACAGCCCACACTCCAAGGCTCCACAAACAAGTGAGGATTCAGCATTGCAAAGCTGTGATGGGCCAGAAACCTGCAGTGTCTTTCTGTGCAGGCACGGTGAGTATCTACTTTGGGTAAAAAAAAAAAAAAAATGGTACTTTACAGCTCATTAATCTCAATAAAAATGTGTGGCACCTTGCTATCCTGTGTGAGATTCTGCAAGGTTTACCAAGAGAGAAACTGCCATGGAGCAGCATTTCAAAATTTGAGCTTTCCAGAGAAATTCATGAAAGATAGCTTTTATGATGTATAGTTTAATATTCACTCAGGTGGAAATCGAAGCTTAGAGGAATGACCATATAATATTCCATTTTACTTTACAATTTTGTGAAAAGATATTTAATTTTCTATACAGTGGACAGAGAAAGACCAGGTGAAGTTTGAAGCAATGCAAGGTGAGAAGGACTATCCCTGACTCTGTTGAGAATGCAATGCTGCTAAGTATAGGAACAACTAAATCTGAAAGTTTAATCATGTTTGAGTTTAATCATAAATACAAAAATCATGTGACTGAAATCACAGACCATAATAGACTAGCACCAATTGTGGAATGTGCAGTTATAGAGTAACTAAATTTCTCAGATATAGGTTGACATAGAAAACTGAGGACAGAATTTCAAAATTACAAAGAACTAAAACAGATTTTGAAACTGGATTTCTCAACTTCAAGTCTATTGACATTTTGTGATATCAATAGCATGATATTCTTCATTGTATATACTGTCTGTCTTGTGCAATGTAGGATGTTTAGCAGTATTCCTGACCACTACCCACTAAGTGCTAGCTGTACCCTTTTCTCCATTTGTTCAAAATATTCCCTGCAGGACTAAATTGCCCTTTCAGCTCCACCACTTTAGGCAAGAGACATTTGGCAATGTCTATAGAAATTTGTGGTTGTCACAATGAGGGTGGGAGTGTGCACTGCAAACATCTAGTTAATATAGGCCAAGGACACCGAGAATCATTCTACAATGCACAGAACTGTTCCCTCAAACAAAGAATCATCTAGCTCAAACTGTCAATATTGCTGAGGTTGACTAACCTTACCTTAGAGTAATCAGAATAAAGTTCCATCCTTTCCGGGTGGATCTCTGTGAGAAAACACATTTTTATATAAAACAGGCAAGAAGAATTTGAGGTGTAGAAGAATGAACTGCTAAAGGATTGAAATTGGATATTAAAATCTTATCAAAAGTAAACCTGGAGAATATCAAACATAATAAACTTTAGAATATCAAAGTATTTAAAATGACAGCTTTTCTATGCTCCTATTTTAATTAAATAAGACAGAAAATTTTTCAATATGATGCAAATGAAAATCTGATTAGATTTCCCAACAGACATAAAGCAACCAAAGAGAGATCAATATTAGCTTCCATCCTCTTAGTGAACTTCTCTGGGTAATGCAGAGGGAGAAAATTTGAAAATGTACACTCTTTTTAAAAGCTTGAAGTAGAAAGGTACAGCTTCCTCTTCAGCACTCTCAGTGGTTCCAGAAGCTACCTCTGGTGTACTGCTCAAAAGACATTACAGAGAATGAGTTTCCAGAAATAAAAGTTTTACTGAACAGCAAGTGACCATTTTCCTTCCAAAGTGGAATGGTCCATGAAATCTTTGGTTTTTGCATAAATTACTTTAAAGCTCCAGCCATTCTAGCGAATATTACCAGACCTGGGAGTTTTCTCCAACACAATGTAGGGACCTCCTGTCTCATGTGCTCTGCCACTGAAGCACACATTGCAGCACCTGTTCCTTCATTTCTACCTATGCTCACGATTGCAAAAAGTCATCTCTTAAAATAACCATTTTATAGCACTAGGCCCTTGTATCCTGAAACTGCCAAGTCATCAAGAAATTTTCTGTATGTAATGACAGCTCTATGAGCATTTTTAACCAACTTGTCACACTTGGGCTGTAAGAGTCAAAGGACTCTAAACATTTGGCAAATCACTTCATACCACTGTATGGAGAAAAGCAAAATTTGGTCAAAATATCTCTTTAGAATAAGGATTATTTTTAGATGGTAATTTTTAGGAAACTGTAGATTTGGGAAAACCAAATAGAACTTACCCATTTACAATGGAAATCTTCATTTGTAAGAGTGTCTCACTTAAAGTAAAAGGGAGAGGAGGATATGGAAATCTGTAAAAACTTATCAGTGAAGGAGGCAAGAACTTAAATAAATCTATATAACAACATTACTCTTGTTTACTGTGGTTTTCTTGGTAACCTCCCATAACTGACACACAACCCTCAATATCTTATTTTGTCTTTGCCTGAAGGTGGTGCTTAAAATGATGTCTTCTTCCATTTTGGTGAGTTATTAGTTTTCTTCAGTTCTTCCATGTATATAGGAGGTATACTTGTTATTAAATTTTAACTCATTTTTCCTGCTAATCTGTCTCATGTCAATCTGATTATTGGACTAGCCAAAAGAATTTAGAAGGGCATTGAATTTTTTTCTCCCAAACATGTGTAAACCAGAAAAGTAAAGGCACTAAAGATGGTGCTTTAATTGAAAAGATACAAATAACTGGAATTTGGTTCAAAACTTTGGTTTATGACCTGATGAAAGTCACTAATTTTCCAACATAATGTGAGAAAAGTACTTCTGAAGAAATTAGATGATCTAAATTTTCACCCCAACTCTATTGCTATCTTGCACCTACATGTCTCAAGCATGTCATTTACCTGGTTTGTGTCTCAGTTTTCATGTTGTTGATGGAAGAAGTCCAAACCTATAGAAAGCTTTATAGGAAATTATTTGAGCCACAATTTGAGAACATGCCCAGAAGTAAGTTGTCAAATAGAATGAGAAAATGCCTCAGGAAATGGCAGTTTCACAGCTCATTTTATACATTTAGAATCAAAGGAGAAAGTATAAAATGGTTACATGACTCTGTTTGTTAATGGTGAATGGGACCAGATGTTAGACCTTGGTCCTTGAGTTCAGCTGAGAAAAGAATTCAGAGTCAAGGAAATTAAACACAAACAAAAGTTTATTTAAAGAGTCCCATAAATCGAAGACCTGAGTCATGAAAGAACTGAGCCAGCTGGCCTGCATGGACTAAGAAACAAGTCACAGAGGCAAAAGAAGGGCTTTTGGAGCCTAGGAGAAAGGGAGAAATAATATGCCTAGGGGAAGAAGAAGGGGAACAGCATGGGTGTGGTCTTTCAAGGTCCACAGTCTCCACTGATTGCTTGGCCCCAGGGCTGGGTGTCATTAGTTGTCACAGCTGGTCCTGATGTCAGCCATAGTGTTGCCCCAACCTGGCCTCGCTGCTTTTCTGGGCCTGGAGCTGAAATGCCACTGAGGCCTAGATGTCATGCTGGTTTGATCGAAACTCCATCTGTGTGGTCAACGACCTGAGGCTCTGTTCCTAAGGTGATTTAATTCTTGTCAGAACTTCATTGTCCTGAGGGCTTAATGCTTAAGAGAGTGGTTGTACAAGGGCTTTATGGGACTCACATGGGGCTATTCTTTGTTCCCCCCTATGTTCCTCCTCTAAGAAGGTCGAAAATGTGTCTAGTTATAGTGAGAGGAAGAAAAGTCAGGGGAGGGTCCAAACTTCATGACCAGCAATAGTAAAGGTCAGGGATCTAAACCACATGACCAGTGATATATTAAAGGAGGAAAATGTCACCCTGGGGGTAAGGTCCCATCCTACAGTACTTGTCCTCCCAGTTTTCATCCTTACTTTCTGCTCTGGTGAATTTCCATACCTGGACTATCATTCCTGCTCTGCTCATAGCAGTCTAACTGCCTGCTATTTCATGTTGGTGGTAAATTGAAGAAGTGGGAGAAGACAAAGCAGGGATTGTATAAAAAAGCAAAACATATATGCTTCTTTTACATTGTTGATTACATGATAGATAAGACCTAACATCTACAGTACATAGAGATGGTGTGTGGGCCACAACATAGCACACGAAGAGTTCCGTGGTCTCATGCTGAGGTTGTCCAGTTCTCTGGTGCCAGTGTTTGTACCTTTGAGGGATCTAAAAATGAAAATACTCTGACATTTCAAAGGTATGCTTTATCCTACATGCATAAAAACAATGGACAGGCCTTCCTGAAGGTAAAGATTGGCTTTTGCTGAGAAAGCTATTGGCTGGGAATGTGACAACCAGGTAGGAATTTTTTAATAGACTATATATATACTGTGTGGCTACTTTGGGTCACAGAGGTTGTAAAGCCTGCCATGCAGTCCCCCTGAACTTTTCGTGTGTATCACATATAAAAAAGTGATATCAAAACATGCCCTGCCTATTCACAACAACTTTTAATTAAATGATTAATGTCAATATCTTTAAACTACAGTGAAATATTTGAGGCACAAAATCACTTTTAAGCTACAAGCCACTACTATTGTACTTTCTTTCTCCACTGTTATTCAACATTATATTGATGTTTTAAATCAATACATATAAAAGCAAAATTTAATATGTAGTATCTAAATATCCAAACAACTTCTGAGTTTTTTTCAGGTCTTATCTTAATTAATTAAGGACCACACAGTACTTAAATAAATAATGCATACGAGAAAATCAGATCCGATTTTCCAACAATTAATATAAAGCAATATAGTTGCAATCTATACTCATGTCTATGCTTATTAAGAACTAAGAGACAAATGTCATTATTTTTAGGAGTATATTTGTAGGTTTAAATATACCAGACACATATAAAATGGTTAAAATACAAACTTGCTGAATATAAATAATACAAAAAAAAGCTTACAAGGATAATATAAACAATTGACTTGAAATTGTAATGAAAACTGACTCTATTAGCCATAAAAACTATTTTTAAAGAAAAAAGATTTAAAAATATTAAGAAAAACTTTTTCAGAAATTTTAGCCTAAATAATTAATTAAACATATAAATGGGGTGGCATAAAATGGGGTCGCATAATGTGTTCGTGGATGTAACATTAAAAACATCAATTTTCATGCTCCCTTATTAAAATTCTGCAGGTATCTTTCACATAAAACATATTTTACCTTTGCTTATCCAGTATGTTGCATTCTGGTGCCCTCTAGGTGGGAGACAGTTTTTCCCACATTTTCACTACAGCACAAAATTAGCCTATATTATTGTTAATCTTCATATGGTATTCAAAATACAATTCCTTTTAAAGTATCTAATGTTTGAAAAAATCTTGTCTTGCATATTCATCCACTCTTATGAACAGAAACCACTGGAAGTAAAGTAGGACTGTAAGAAGCTAGGAAAATTCTTTGACAAGTAGAATGAGGAAAACTGACACATAAATAAATGGCTCAGTAATTGGCTACAAGTAATTGCAGGGAGTCTCCCTTCCTAGTCACTGAGTGCATTTCTTTTCCTTAAAAGTTCCTGTTCATACAAATGGATTCATAATACAAAAAAACTTGAAACATCTTAAAGTTCAAGTGATCCATCCTTTTATTTCAAATGAGACCCATCTAGTTTCAAATCAAGGGTTAAAAATATTTTCTTCTGACATTGTCTATGCCATATTTTTCTAGTCTGCCATCCTGGTTTCTTTGTCTTTAGTGACAATATGTTAATTATTTCTTTTAAAAAAGCTTATGACTGAAAATTACCTTTAAAAGAGTTTAATTAGTAGTACTCAGATGAGGTCAAGGATGATGCTTTATGAAACAGCAAACATGATTACATGGCGATATATTCTAATCTCTACAGACCTTATATTTATATGTATGACCTCCTGCCCCTTTCCCAAGGCCACAGCTTCTCTTGCTACTCCATGTCCACTTATTATTTAAAGCAGATTTTATAGAATATCCTGTTTGTTTCACAGGTTCCTTTTCTTCTCCCTGACTTTGATGAGCTTATTTTACATAATAAAATCTAATATCATCTTATAAGTAAATGAAAAGGAAATAAAAAGTAAAAGTTCCTGGAGAGCTAGGGATATTCTTTGTAGAAAGATGGTATTTCTTTCTGAGCCTGGGAAGAAATAGAGATGGGTAAAGAAAAGTTCACATTTAATGAGGAGGCAATGACCCTCCACTGTGGTTGGGCAAGGGGGCAATGTAGAAATGAGCAACTTGTCACTCTGACAAATTAGTCACTAAATCCAGAGATTCCTGTTTGGAGTGTGACAGGCTAAAAGAGATTCAAATTAGATATAGCCAACTTTAAATACATGTCTAATAAAAAGCAGGGTAATTTTTCATAGGGAAAATCCCTGGCTCATTAGGGGACTTTGGAAGACCGTACTATGAAAATCATCAGGTAATTGAAAATTTTCAAAAAATATGAAGTAAAAATAAAGCTGAAGAATACTGGAGAGGGAGAAGTGATTAAAAAAAAAAAAGAACCCACAGAGTATACATTATAACCTTTGGTACTAGAAGTATTAGCCCTGAGTCAGAGAAGGGCAGTGACAATAGGAAAAAGTGGCAGTTTGTCTAATAGGTTGTAGCTTCTGGTAAAGAATTTGTGCCAAGGATCCTAAAAAAACAACCTGGAGAATAACATTTTTGGTAGAAACTTAAAATAATTAAAGTTTGGTAAACTTATTGGTTTAGATTTTGTTTTCTAAGGAAGGAGAAACATAGAAGGTGGGAATTACTCATGGTTTAGTTTGAGGATCTTGGATTGTTATTATCATCACTTACAGTGGACAGATTTTAAGGGGGGCCCACAATCCTCTCCACCTGGTGTTTACATTCTTGTGTACTATCTTCTCTTTTAGTGTGGGTGGGATCTGTGAACTATTTCTAATAAACAAAACTTGGCCAACATGATGGAATATAAATTATAGTACTACATTTTGTAAGATTTTATCTTAGGAGACTCACTGTCTCTCTCTCTGTCTTTAAACAAACCACACTGTGAGAGAACCTGTGTAGAGGTCAATGTGGCAAGGAAACATGTGCGGTCTCTAGAATCTAAGACAGACCTGACCCTCAGCAAGAAGCCAGGGACTTAAGTAATATAGTCACAATAAAATTAATTTTGTCAGCCACCTCAGTGAGCTGGGAAGTAGATGTGATGTCAGTTGAGCCTCAAATGAGTACAAAGCTGTTGCCAATGTTGTTATTCCAACCTTGCATAGGACCCAGGTAGGCCACGCCTGGGTCCCTGACTTACTCAAACTGTCAGATAATAGATGCATACTGTTTTCAGAAGCTGAATTTGTACTAGTTTGAGAGTTAGCATAGACAACCAATACATTATTAAAGAACAGTGGGAGAGAATAAAAAACTGTATACCTGCAAAATGGGAATTATTATATACTGCTAAACAGCATTAATGAAATAATTTTATTCTTATCATCTAATACTACAAAATAATTTTATAAGATAAATTATTTTTCCAATTTATAAATGAGAAGAATAATGCATAGAGATATACTTAGTGGATGCATGTAACTTACCTAACATAGATAAGGAATTACAAATCATATTTGTCTCACCTGTGCCTTGTCCTGGTTTTCCCCCAACATGGACCTTTACAAACCAGAGCAATTATCCTCTTCTGTGCTGATGAAAAGTCATTTATCCTTACTGCTCAGTTCAAGCATCAGGTATAGCAGGAAACCTTCCCCTGACCCCTTAGACTGACTTAGATACATCTCCTATTTGTTCTCATGTTCATTTACTCGTTTACTATTTTAACCCATGTAAGTTAATCATGGATTACCTACCATCTTGCTTTAGTATTGATGAGAGCAGTGACTAAGACATGCAAGGTCCTTGTTTCCATGAAGTTTATATTTTAATGTGGGATGCAGATAATATATAAGTAAAAGTTAGCCTTTAAAAACCATGCTAGCTATACAAAAAGTTGAAATGAAAACTAATTGATAGAAATAGCCTGCATAACTATTTTATTTTATGCAGTTAGGAAAGATCTCAATAAGGTGGTATTTAATTTTGATCTAAAAAACAAAAAGGAGTTTGCTATATGAATTTTAGAAGAAAGAGAGATCCGCATAGGAGAAATAGCCTATGCAAAGGTCCTATGCTCTGGTGCTGAAGGATTTGAAGGCAGGCTATGGTTGCTGGGGCAAAGAGGTTAAGCAGAAAGGTAATAATAAGTGGAACTGGAGAATAAGATAGGAACAAGGTACTAAAAGGCTTCAATAAGCACTTGCTCACCTGGGTGCTACAAAGAGGGCAGACTTTAAGAAGAATGTGGCAGAGAAAATGCCAAACTTGACAAGAGAACACTCAGTGGAGTCATAGAAATAAAGGACAATTTGAGTGGACTAAGGAGTGATAATGACATGATCATGTATGGATGTATTCCTGAAAACAACTTTTTTTCTTGAGATTTTCTTTGAAAGAAAGGGGAAAGAGACAGCAGAAAGGAATGCAGATTAAGATGACATATGTATATTGGTAGAAATAACTTAGTAATGAGAAGAAAAATTAACACATGATTCAGGAGAGAAGGCACATAAGGCAGCAGAAAGACCCTTAGGAAGAATAGAAGGAATGCAAGGACTAGCAAAAAGGAAGTGAGTTGGATGGGAAATCTGAGTCCAGATATTGAGAGAGTGGAAATTGAGGAGGTAATATTGTCCTTATATTTACCTTAATCGTTGTAGATATCATTTTATGGTTATTTTTCAGTTTAATTTTCTATTGCCACAACCAAAAGTAAAGTTTTGTGAGGGTAAACTTTAGATATTTTGTCTATTAATTCACAAAGCCAAATACAGTGTCTTGCACATAGTAACTTGATTTTTAAATTAATGAACAAATCTGAAAACATGTTCTTTTCACTGGGATAAATAGACACTGAAAAAAGTAAGGTGGAACTTTGAACCTAGCTTACTACTTTTCTTATTTGTTTCATTTAATGTTTGTCACTACATTTTCATTAAATGCAAAAAGCACTCTGTGGGAAGAAGAAAGGACTATAAGAACTGTCACATGTGAATTGTTCTGCTTGTGAGTCAGAGATTTAGTCTTCCCAGGTAGAAAGCGGTGGGAAAACAACAACAATGGATGCCACACTTCCATTCTGTTATTTAATTTTTAACTCACTCTAAGATTGTCTTTTTTTATGACAATCACGTTTTCAAATAATGTATGTCATTTGTTCACTATACAGGTAAAGAGCATAATTAATGATTCTTATTACTTATTATTGTATGAATGCCATTCCAAAATCCCAGGTATTTTTAAGTGTTTCCAGAATTTCTAAGACTGCTAAGTTGCTTAACAGAATTTCTGTTATTGAATTCAATTCTATTTCTGCTATTTCCATGAGCTAATATGCATATATGTACCTCTATGCTTATTTCTTTACATGTTCATAGGACAAAGAGGGAGTCAATCAAACAATCAGTGTTTAATGTTTTTTATAAATCATTCATCATGAAATATGCACATATGCTTATAGTCCCTTTTAATCAACTTATTCAAAAGGTCAATATGTTGACAATGTATTTGTATCTAATATGTTGTTAGTATCACATCAGAAATTATTTAGAAAATTCTCAACAATTTTGAGGTATGTTGAACTCCATTTCGACTCTTCAGATTACTGTCAGTTTCTTTAATCCTCTGTTCTTGAAGAGCTATACATGGTAAGGCCGACAACCACTTTACAATAACAAAAAAAATTCAAAATTAAATATTAGGAGAGGTTTAAAGGAGTTTTAATGAGTTTTTTCCTATTTTTAAAAGAAAATGTTCTCTTCCGCCTTGCAAACTTCCCTTGCCCTGATTTTCCCATCCATAACACAAACACCATCTTTCCTTCAGTAGTAGATTTCATACGTTATTAAGAAACAAGAATCCATGTGATAGAATTTTTTACCTTACAATAAAAAAATCATAAGCCTAAATATACCTATACCCATATTTCCTTTTTCACTCTGCTACATTTGATTCTATTTCTCCTAATCTCAAAATCTGATTCCTTGGGCCATGACTAACTGCTACTTATCTAGTTCCAATATATAAAAATCTATGAAACAGGTGAAAGTATGTGAAATGAGTCCTATCAAACATTGGATAATAGACTCTGCAGAACTGTGATCATCAAAAGAAGGGGGGGACAACAAAGGAATACATGCTTGTGCCAGCATTCCGCTGGATATCAAACTCTGGATGACAGCAAGAGGAGGCAGAGTCCAAGCAGAGTGCAGAGTAGCTGGGCAAGCAGAAATCAAAGTAGCTAACGTAGTCTAAAGTAGCTAAAATTTCTGGACAGATTATAAGGAAGGAGGAATCTCTATGCAGAGAAGAAGTTCTAGAAGTTTTTTTGACTCCTGTTAAGTCTATGGCATGCAACAAAGTTAAACATAGTTAGATTCCAAAAGCCTGGCAGAAAGAGTTATGTGAACATTCTAGAGATCAGAACAGAGATTCCAGAAGTTGGATAGAAGACAAAGGATTTCTAATTAGACAGAGCCTAGAAACCATATTAAACATCATAGGAACTCAGCTGACACACCAGAAAAGATTTAAGAATAGGGATAACCTAGTTACAGAGTACATAAAACTCAATACTTGCCCTAAAAAATGCTGAAAACATGCCTCAATTGGGTCAATGTGAGCTAATATTAAAAACTGCCTGCCAAGAAAAAAAAAAAAAAAACAGAAGCCTTTTTAAAGAAGAATAACAAATATTCAGTCCAGCATACATGATTTTCAGTATTTAATTTAAAAAGCACTAGGTTTTAGAAGCAGCAGGAGAATGTATAAGGAAATTTTTCCTTTTACTAACGTAGTCCATGGAAAATGGCATCCATATATTTAAGATATTATAATTAAAATATATAGGTGATAATATATCTATTACAAATAGATAATATATCTATTATAACATATCTATTATAAATATGATATGTATGTATCTATTATAAATATATGAATATGCTTAATGAAATGAGTAGAAGCAAAATCACAGCAAATATTAAAGCTATAAAAATGGAAAATTTACTACTAAAAGTATAATACAGTATAAAAATATTTGCTGAAGAGAATCATGATGCTACGTAATATGACAGACAAATGATCACTGAATTTGAATGCAATCAGAAAACCATAAAATTTTAATAATTAAAAATGAAAAATTTCAGTAAGCAATAGAGTAATATCAGTTTAGCACACAGGCATCTGAAGTTGCAAGGAGAGGAATAGAACTGGAATGAAAAAAAAAATGGCCAAATGAAAGAAATTATGAAGGACCAAATATTTTTAAATGTGTTACCAGAAATATACAAAATTTACAGATCCAAGAAGCTCAAACAGGAAAAATGCAAAGATACTACAATGTAGTGATATTACTTAAATAACCATATTCAGAAAACTAAGTAAAAGGGAGGAGGGTCTTGAAAACAGTTAATGGGGGAAAATCACAACAATATAATCTACATTTACCTTGTACTGGGAAAAATGAAGGCCAAAAAGCAATGGAATTACATGTTCTAAAGGCTGAGGAAAATAACAACAACAAAAAAAACCTGTCAACACAGAAACTTGCACCCAGATAAAATATAAACAAATATTTTTTCTACTTTTAAAATGTGAAAAGTATATATGAATAAAATTGAGAGAAACTCTTGGTTCCAAATTAGCTCCAAAGGAAGTTTTCCAGTCTGAAGAAACGGATAACAAGTGGAACATAGTATCTAAAGAAACAGGCGACAAACGAAACAGTAAATATGTAGGTGAATATAAAACATTAAACACTTCTTTAAAGTATAAATAATAATATAAAGCAAGCATCACACCAATGAATTATCATATTCAATATCAAAGGCACAAAGATAGGTGGAATTCTATTGAAATATAAACTATATTTTAAAATATTATTAAAAATAAAAACATTAACTCTAGACTATGATAGGTATGCACAGTATAAATTTTAAGAAGCAAAATAAAATAATGGTAAAGATCTAGATGTAATAATTAAAACAGTGTAGTCAAAAATTAAGAAGGCAGAAAAAAAAAATTTTATTTTAAATCAATCAAAGTGCATATGAAAAATAGATTCACTTCCAATCAAGTGATAGCCTTAAAAACAATCATGTTTAAGTAGCATTATAATGAAAAAACACTGAAATATTAAGGCAAAGATTGTAAAACATTAAAATGAGGACAAACCGTAGAAAGTCTATAAGATTCATTTTATTTTTTTATTTTTTAATATATTTTATTGATTATGCTATTACAGTTGTCCCATTTTTTCTCTTCTTCATTCCCCTTTGCCCTGTAGCCCCCACATCAGCATTTCCCCACCTTAGTTCATGTCCATGGGTCATACATATAAATTCTTTGGCTTCTCCATTTTCCATAGTATTCTTAACCTCCCTATACTTTCTACCTACAATTTATGCTTCTCATTCCCTGTACCTTTTCCCCCATTCTCCCCTTCCTCCTCCTCACTGATAACCCTCCACGTGATCTCCATTTCTGTGATTCTGTTCCTGTTCTAGTTGTTGGCTTAGTTTTTGTTTTAGTATTTTTAGGTTCAGTAGTTGTTAGTTGTCACTTAGTTGTCCCGGAGGTTCCTAAGCCTCTCCTCATGTTTTTGAATTTTTGTTTCTTCATTCTGTTCTGGTTGAATGTTTATTTCTTCCTTCTGGTCCAAACTGTGAATCTGAGTCCTGGTTTCCTTCCCTTCCCTGTACATTTTCCTCTATTTCACTTTCATAGCTTTTACTTTTTCCTCCATTATGAGACCATACTCAGCCATTTCTCTGAACATCCTAATTACCAGTGTTTTGAACTTTGCATCTGATAGGTAGGCTGTCTTTTCATCACTCAGTCGTATTTTTCCTGGAACTTTGATCTGTTCTTTCATTTGGGTCATTTTTTTTGACTTGGCACACCTGTTACACAGTAAGGGGTGGAGCCCTAGGTGTTCACCAGGGCAGGGCTACCCACATTGCTGTGTTGTATCTCTGTATGTGCGGGAGGGCTCAGAGAGGTAACAATGCCATTTGGTCAGCTCTTGCCCAGCTTTCAGTCACTTCTTCCACTATCAACAAGAAACTGGGACCTTCTGGTGCTGATTCCTGGTGGGTGAGTTTGTATACATTCTAGAACCCTGTGGATCTCTCCAATGAACTCTACTGTGAGGTTAGGAGTTTCTCCTGCCACCTCAATCCCCAGAGGTTTTTTCAGTCAGAGGTTTTGAGGCTTCATTTCCCCACACTGGACCCCTGGGTTGTGCAGTCTGTCTTGCTTCCAAGTTGTTCTCCCTAGTTTATCCAAACAAAATGTAGGACCACCCACTCTGCCAGCCACCACTTGGCCTGGTCCACAAACAGCTGCCTTGCTGGTCCTGGTCCTCTAGCCACTGCCTTGCCATGAGTCCTCTCCACTCCAGCTGCTCATATCCACCCCTCATACCAGTCTGGATGAATGTTTCTTTAACTTCTTGGTTGTACCACTTCTATACCATTTGATTTTCTGACTGTTCTGGTTATTGTTTGTTTGTTTGTTTTTAAATTTATTGTTGTCCTTCTTTTGGTTATAGGAGGATACAAAGTATATCAACCTACCAGAGATGCATTTTAAATAAAATGTGGAATAAATTAATTGTAAAAAAGATTATAAATAGATATCATAAAAGCAGTAAGCAAATTATTGTTACAATAGTTATACTAACATCAGGGAAAACAGATTTTATGTCAATCAGTATTATCACTGGCAATGAGGTTCATTTTTAATAACTAAAAACTGAGGTCATCGAAATGATAAATATATATGTAACCCATAATACAGCTTCAAAATATATGATACATAAATTCACAGAATTAAGTGAAAGGTAGAAAATCAGCAATCTGTAGATAAACACCCTCTCTCTATAAGACTGATAGAGAAACTAGGGAAGAAAACAAACAGATATGAAAGAGTTGACAATGCCACTGCCCTTGAGCAACTTGATGTTAATAAAACTCAAGTCACTCAGAATATCCATTTTTTTCAAGCATTGCTAGAATGTATATGAATAATTATATTATCTTATGTCATAAATCTTAAAAGATTCCCATTTCAGAGAATGTTTTTTGAACCATAACAATAATAAATTAGAAGTAGACAACAACAAAATAACTAGAGAATCCCTAAATATCTGAAAATTAATATCATGTCTACAAAATCTCCGGGGTAAGAACAGTCATAAAGAAAATTAGAACATATTTTGAGCTAAGTGATAACAAAAATAATCATATAATAATTGGTGAAATGCAGCCAAAGCAGGCTTAGAGAAAAGTATAGCATTAAAAATCCTTATAAGAAATAAGCTTTTAAAAATTAATGGTCTTTTCACTATAAGAACAAACCACAAAAAATCAAAATAAACATTGAATAATGTATAAAAAATACTTAATAAAAATAAAAGCAGAGATCAATAAAAAATAAAATTAAAGGAGATGATCAATGTTTTATGCTGTACTTATAAAACTTTTATAAATTAATGAAAGTTAGGTTTATCAAAAAAAGAGAAAAAACATGTTCTTAATATCAAAAATAATAGGCCCTGGCTGGTGTGGCTCAGTGGACTGTGTGCTGGCTTGTGAAGTAAGGGGTCACAGGTTCAATTCCCAGCCAGGGCACAGACCTGAGTTGTGGGCCATGTCCCCAGTAGGGAGTGCTTGAGAGCCAACAACACATCGATGTTTCCCTCCTTCTCTTTCTCCCTCCAACCCCCTCTCTCTAAAAATAAATAAACAAAATATTAAGAAAGAAAGAGAAAGCAATGGATTTTAAAACAAGAAAATGTCAAATAATTTTATGATAAATTTACCAAATTAAATGCAATAAACACATTTTTGAAAAACACACTTATTTAAAATTGCAGAAGAAGAGTAGTGCATTTTAATAGCTCTACTTTTTAAGATGATTAAATTAATAGTTTAAAATTTACTTTAAAGAGAATTCAAGACCCAAATGGCTTTGATGATGAATTGTGAACTTTACCATATATCTAATTAGGAAATAAAAATTTTATACAAAATTGATAACAACGTAACATATCTCAATTTCTTTTATGAGACCAGTATTACTCTGATATCAGCAGCTGACAAGGTTATTACAAAAATGCCCCAATAGCCCTTCTGATGAGACACAAATGTCACTTTAAAATTATTAGTCAAATACAGAACTGGATTTACAAAAGGACAATACCTTATAACAACTGAGGTTTATCCCAGATGCTCAATATTGGTTTAACATTTAAAAAATCAATATGTCATATTAACAGTACACAGTAAAAATATTTGAATCAACTCAATAAATATTTGAAAGAAGGTTTACTATGTCCCATTGTTGGGGAAAGGATTTTGAAAATTTGTATCTATATATGGAACAGTCATCAGATATAAGTTGGCTTTAGGGAAAGGGTTTGATTTTGAATAGGGTTCCTGAAAGGGTTTATAACAAACACAGTCAACAGCTGAGGGAATTAAGACCTGAAGGAGTAACTGGGTATCTCAGAAGAGTATCCATTACAATCTTTTACTTGCACTGCAGAGATTCACTTGTTTAGCATAAGTTCTAAAAGCAACTAGTCTTCAGGCCACAGCTAATATTTATTCTCTCCTTTCTCTATGTGGAGAATAGGACCAATAAAATGGCATTGTTCTGGTCAAGATAGGATGAAGTATGTAAAACAAAATGGCATCACTCATGTCAACCAAGATGGCTGTCAGTCAGTTATGACAATTTGGTTCAGGAGGGTAACTACCTAAGCCACACTAGACACATTTAGCAAGGAGACACACCAAAGATATCTGCATATGTGACTGCAGATAGCCATGTCTGCAGAACGGGACCACCCATAAATGGACTCCTGGGGAAATCCCCCACTTGCTATCAGCAGTGCCAAGTCACTTATCGAGAGACCCAGAAGGGTGGAGTACAGCACTCTCAAGGGTACAACTGAGGCAGGCTTCAGACCACTGCTGAGAAAACTGAACTCCACACACCAGAGTGCTGCTCCAGACCACACTGATCTCCCTTGGCATTGGCCACTGGAAACTCTGCCCTGCTGGACTGAGGGATTCATCTGCCCCATCACTCCCTGGCTCCTAAGATTCTTCCTTGCAAGACACTGATGGCTCCCTTGCTCACCGTGCTGTCTCCTGAACCCACAGACTGAGACTATGGGACTTGGGTTCGTTATCCCCCAATTCTCTTGTGTGATGTTATTACTGATAGTTTCTGGGTGATTACTATTATTATTAGGTTAGTGTGGATTTCTATAGAAACTACATTAACAAAAGCTAAGTGAGCCTGCCTTAATAAAATCCAAGTGAATATCATAGTCACCTGCATTGTCTCCCTGTTATTTCCTGGTGCCAGTGTCACCCAAAGAACTGGTGGTCATACAGGCAACTCTGTGCTCTTGGTTCTTACGGCCCATATCAGATAACCAGAGGGGGGACCACAGGATGGCTCATAGAAAAGACTGTATCACAAATATATCCTTATGATACTCTGTAACCCATTCTACTTTACCCTCAAGTAGTACACCAATAGTTATCACATGTTTTTCTGGTCAAGAGAATCAGAGACTTGTCCTTAAGGAGTCCAAATCCCTGGTCAACAAACTCTGATCAGGAAGTGACTACTGACAATGACTCATGGGATAGAAATCCAATGATAGTCTAGATTACATTACTGGGATGACAAATATATTTTTTCTTACCACCATTGTGTAACAGCAGAACCACTTCCTTTACATTAATAGGATAATTTACATTTGCCAGGATGATGACTCCTTGTCTTCTGGACCCTTGGCATGCAGGGCCCAGTGTGTTCAAACAGCAAGCTGATAGTGCAATAGGTTTCTTGTTGTTTCTCTTGATAGAAGCAGACTTCATTTAAGAACTAGGACCAAGCCTACAAAGCACAGAACGCCAAATGAGTAAAGACCAAGAGGGAAAAAACAAAACAAAACAGGTATGTCCATGGAAGCCAGTGATGATCCTTTGACTACTATATGTCAATTGTATACTCAATATTTTTTTCTGTACTCCTCCAAAGATCTAGATATTATCCTCATTCCAGTAACAATTACTAAAGTAAATAGTTATACATTCTTTTAGGAAAGCATTGAGAGATTCCTTATCTTGTGTACCTACTGTAATGACACAAAATACTTTCTCCTAGGTACCCCCTTTCTTTCAATGAGTTTCATATCTGTGCAGTTAAATTTTGGAAACTGAGCAAGAAATTGTCTTTCTGTAGGAGCAGGTGCTATCAGCCTTCTAAATATATATGCTTGATTTCTTTAGGTTAAATATTTTAAGCAATACCTTTGATGGCTGTCTTTCTATCTTGCCTTAATAATTCCATGTTTTTTAAGCATCATTTTAGCTCTCTACAGGTAAAGCCCTCTTTGCTAGAACTGAAATATTTACAGTCCATGATCATTGCCTCCATTCTGTTTCTAATTGTAAAGCTCTACCTGCTAGACTTCAGTATTTTATGTCCCTAGCATCCCCCTTGCTTGTAGAAAACTCAATTCTGTTACATCTCCTACCTTCAGCCATAGCCTAGAGAGGACAGCCACAAATAAGTTTCTCATATTTACTAGGTCATTACAACTATTGTAAGTTTAGTGTCCTCCAAATCCTCTAGTGGTGCATAATCACTGGAGGGTTTTCTGCATCTATGCATTATATCTACTCTCTAGAATGACTTAACCTCTAGAGAGTTTGATCCCTTCTTATATCATCTTTTATGGAAGTTCTGGCATTACTATTTCACATTACTTGGGCCTCCAGTTTTCCCAGTGTTTAAGACCTCACTTTAGCAGCATGTTGATTTGTTGCTAGATTATTAAAACCTATGTCTGAAAAAGTGTTCCCATGTTGATAAATTGTCCATTATCAAACTTTGTATTCTGTTGTCATCAAATTAGACTCTTCTGCCTCCTACCTATGTTCTCTCTCAGCTTCTCCAGGCACTGACTAACCAGTCCATCATTTGGATTGCTATGCTCCACTGGCTGCCACAAGATTTCCCTGATGGATTAGGCAGTAACTTAATTCTAGTAATTGGCTTAGTAGTCAAAAGAGAAGTTGGTAATGACTCTGGTGGAGTGTATTGTTTTTTTCCTGGGCAGAGACATGTGCATCATGTTGATGAAAATGATTCTGTTAGCCTCTAAGAGGGAGGATTGTATTGGGTTGTCCAAAAGTCCATTTACTTTTATCCATAAAATAAAAGACACAATTTTATTTTCAGCAATAACTTTATTTATTTAGGTATTTCCAGCATGTTGGTTATCTCTGCTATTGCCTTCTAGTGCATAGAATCCAAGGGTGCTGCTAAACATCTTCCAATGCATAAGACAGCCCCACAGCAAATAATTACTTGTCCAAAATATCCATAGTACAAAGATACTTCACAAACTGCTTTTGACACATTCAGTCAGTCACAGTATCTTCTCCATACACTGCACAAATCTTTTTTTTTATTTTTACATTTCAGCTGTGCTTCTACCTTTTTTGAAATATAAAAATACAATATACCAAAAATGTTGGGTATTTTCTTCCATCTTCAATACTAAAATGGCTGTACAAAAATTCACCAACTTTGATAAGTCTTTTTAAATGCATGCTGATATGACAGCTGTCAAACTGCAGTCTAACAAAATCCCATTTGATATAGCAACAAAAAAATAAAATACCTAGGAATAAACCTAACCAAGGAGGTAAAAGACCTGTACTTAGAAAACTACACAATCCTGAAGAAAGAAATTAAAGAAGACACAAACAAACAGAAACATATACTATGTTCATGGATTGGAAGAATTAACATCATCAAAATATCATACTACCCAAAGCAACTTATAGATTCAATGCAACACCTACTAAAGTACCAATGACATATTTCACACTTAGAACAAATACTTCAAAAATTTATATGGAACCATAAACAACCCCAAATAGCTGCAGCAATTTTAAAAAAGAAGAACAAAGTAGAAGGGATCACAATACCTGATATCAAACTATATTAGAAGGCCACTCTATTCAAAACAGCCTGGTATTGGCATAAGAACGGTCACATAGACCAGTGTAACAGAACAGAGAGCCCAGAAATAAACCCAAGTCTCTATGGTCAATTAATATTTAACAAAGGGGTCAGCAGCATAAAATGAAGTAAAAATAGTCTCTTCAACAAATGGTGTTGGGAGAGCTGGACAGCTACATGCAAAAAAAATGAAACATAAGCAACAACTTACACCATAAACAAAAATAAATTCAAGGTGGATAAAAGATTTAAATATAAGTCATGACACCATTAAAGTCCTAGAGGAGAACATAGGCAGAAAAATCTCAGATATTCCACACAGCAATATTTTCATTGATATGTCCCCTAGAGCAAGGGATGTAAATGAAAGAATAAACAAATGAGATCTCATCAAAATAAAAATCTTCTGCATGGTTAAAGAAACAGCATTAAAATGAAAAGAGAACCAACCATGTTGGAAAACACATTTGCTAATGATACCTCAGACAAGGGTTTTACTTACAAAATATATAAAGAACTCACATGACTCCACTCTAAGAAGACAAGCAACCCAATTAAAAAATGGGCATAGGACTTGAACAGACACTTCTCCAAGGAGAAGGAGGACATACAGAGGGTCCAGAGACACATGAAAAGATTCTCAGTATTGCTAGTAATCAGAGAGATGCAAATTAAAACCACAATGAAATACCACCTCACACTGTTGAGAATGACCGTCATAAACAAAGCAACAAACAACAAATGTTGGAGAGGTTGTGTAGAAAAGGGAACCCTAGTGCACTGTTGGTGGGATTGCAGACTGGTGCAACCACTGTGGAAAACAGTATGGAATTTCCTCAGAAAACTAAAAATGGAATTGCCTTTTGACCTGGAAAATCCAGTGCTAGGATTATATCCTAAGAACCCTGAAACACCAATCCAAATGAACCTATGCACCTTAATGTTCATAGCAGCACAATTCACAATAGCCAAGTGCTGGAAGCAACCTAGATGCCCATCAGTAAATGAGTGGATCAAGAAACTATGGTACATTTACACAATGGAATTCTATGCAGCAGAAAGAAAGAAGGAGCCCTTACCCTTTTCGACAGCATGGATGGAACTGGAGAGCATTATGCCAAATGAAATAAGCCAGGCAGTGAAAGACAAATACCATATGATTTCACCCTTAACGGGAACCTAATCAACATAACAAACAAGCAAGCAAAATATAACCAAAGACACCGAAATTGAGAACAGGTTGACAGTGACCAGAGGGGAGATGGAGGGGATTATAGGAGAAAAGGGTGAAGTGTTTGCAGGAACAAGTATAAAGGACACATGGACAATAACAAGGTGGGGTGGAAACAGGGGAAGGAGGTGCAGAGGGCTGGGGTGGTAGGAAGGGATTGGGAGAAAAGTCAGAAAACTGTACTTGAACAACAATAAAAAATGTTGCCCTGGTTGTTGTAGATCAGTGGACTGAGTGTGGGCCTGCAAATCAAATGGTCACTGGTTCAATTCCCAGTCAGAGCACATGCCTGGGTTGCAGGCCAGGTTCAGTGGGGGGTACTTGAGAGGAAACCACACATTGATGTTTCTCTCTCTCCTTTCCTTCCCCTCTCTCTAAAAATAAAGAAATAAAATATTTTTTAAAATGTTAAAAATAAAATGAAATTAGAGACAACTAAGCACTACTAGAACCATCAAATGGATAAAACAAATGAACTTTTTGACCAACCCAATACTATCTCTTCTATAGACTTTAGAATTCAGAGGAATGTGAGAGTTTAAGACACCAATCCAGATGTGCCCTTTCAGGCACTTTGATCACTTTCCTTTCCAGTCAGAGTTCTGACCTTGGCACGGCACACCTGCCCAATTGAAAATGTAACATTTATTGAAGTTCTGCTACTCAGAAGCTTAAATCTGAGCATGATCCTCAGCTTTCTTTGTTCCCTAACTGCAGCAGACAACAATATCTTTATATGCTGCCAAGAAGGTTTTCTGGCTTTCACATTTAGCTTTTAATTACTGATTAGTTACCTTCAGCCTCATTATCCACAAGGTCAAAAAAAGTGCCCCCAGCAAAAGCTATCCACTTCAAAAATAACACATTTTGCTTGCTAGTGCGCTTCCCTCCACAGATTATTTCATTCCAGTTCCCTCTAGGAGAAAATCTTGATAATTGCACTTCTATCTTACGCCAGGTTATCTCTGTTTGACTACCATCAGATGAGGTTCCCTCTGTCACCTGGCTATCTCATTATCTAGCTGAAAATTTCAGCCCAATGTCCACTCTGCCTGCATAATGATTTTATCAATTATTACAGGTCAATTACCTGGCATGCAGATATTAAGATGAAAACTGGCATGTAGGAAATTATTTTGGGATGCATACCTTTTGAGGGAGGGAAGTAAACAGGGCTAGAATAAAAGAACTTAGTATGGATGCTAAATGTTTAGCTTGGATGCACAAAAAATTGTGAAAGTGAGGTGACCCTACTGATTTATCTCTATCAGGGAGAAAGGTTAGTATTGTCTATATAACCCCAAACAACCCAGCCATTGGGTTTAGGCTTACTCAGAAAGAATGCGTACATTTGCCAGCCATATCTAGAAAAGGCTGACAACTATTTTCCAGCAGCAATACCCTCAGAAGTTAGATTAAGAACTGAGTGATTGAGTATGATATCCATTATCTTAATGTTTCTTAAGGTTTTGTTTCATTTTACCTGCATTTTCAGCAGCATTTACTATAGTTAGTCATTATTTTCATGAAATGACACTATTTGGTTTCCATGCTTCCTCCTTGACACTATTTTATTTATAATTAACTCCTTTTTCTCTCTAAACTTTCTTCTTGGGCTATCTTATCTATTCCCAGACTTAGATATCATCTATACATTCAGTAATCTATAATTCATGTCTATAGTTCATACCTTCCTTCTGAGCTCCAGATTCATATATCCATCTGCTTGTTGGACAAATCCACTTTGATGTCTAACAGATCATTAGAAATTAATTTCAACAGTAAGAAGAACAAATTCTTATTTCATTAGTTATCCCAATCTAAATGTATTTGTCTACCAGCTTTCTAATTATCAGCAAATGCCATTATTACCCAGAATTGTGATCATACCAGAAATCTTAGAGTCATTGTTGATACCTCCCTTGGCTCTCAATCCATATGCAGCCCATAGCCAAAGACTATCAGTTGTCTTTACTGCCTTTACCTTATTTTTTAGCCACCATATTTTTATTCTGGGTAGTGGTAACACTCTCCTTATGTTTTTTGGTTCTGTCCTTGCCCACTTATCTCTTTCTCTCTTCAGCACTGAGAATAAACATTGTGAAGCATAAATCAGATCATGTCAGTTTCACCCTGAAAATAATGTAATGGCTTTTCATTATGCATAAATTACCATTCCTTCCCATGGTTCACTGAGCCCATCTCTATGTAGCCTCCCCCTCAACTGATCTTTCTCATTATGGTGCTCTATTTCTACTCTACCTCCCTCTTTCCATTGCCTCAAACCAATCAAGGTTTTTCACATATTTGAATCTTTGCACATATCTTTTTTTCTTTTGTTTTCCATGTTTACTCTAATTCTTTTCTTGTCTCTCTCCCATCTCTTTCTTTCAGACCTCAGCCTGCCACATTCTCAGAGAGCTCTTCCCTGCCCACTTGTGCGGAGCCTTGCCCCGCTTCCGAAGCATGTAATCCTCTCTGGTTACACTGTGATCATTTATAGAATTTATCACAGCTCACCACTCTATACATTTTAATTCCTCTTTGTGTCTCTACTCTAACAGACTTGGCACTTCTAAGTTTAGACCATATCTTCTTTGTTTATGTATGTCGGTATTTGTCTGAAGCATAGGGAACTTTTATTATATATTTTAGGAATGTGTTTTAAAAAATCATATTAATAAATACCATCTGTTTTTCAAAAATGAATCATAAAAAGTTTGTACCTTCATAGAAACTTCATAATTTTGTGTACCACATATATATATCCTGAAGACAGGTACGTTTGCTCTTTCAAATAAATCATTTTTAGGAATGAAAGGACCTTTTCAGAGGAAATTTCTAGTCTTGCTGTGAGTACTAGACTAGAGCATGGCCATCAAAAGTAGCATGAACATTTAGGGAAATCAATATTTCAGAAAAGACAAATGTCATTCTAACAGTTGAAACCTGATTATCCTGATTTGACAACAGAAATTTTTATAGACCATAAGAGGATTGGGATATTTAGGATTACAGGAAAAGAGTTTCACTCGTACTGCTGCAAATAAAGAAGCAGCAAATATATTCATGTGGTGCTTTATTATTTTTAATAATATTTTAAAATTTAAACAATTTACATTAAAATACATATTTTGAAAATTAAATTAGTCATCTAATTATTAATGTTATATCATATTTTATACATCATTACTAACTGAGGCCATTTATTTTCTTGAATGCCTTTGATAAGCATATCTTGTTTTTCATTTTTCCTTAACCTCATAATCAAGGACACTCATATGTAACTATGTTTAAGGGCCATAGTTCAAAAATGCCCATGTATTATTTTGTGTATTCAACATCGATTCCATTTCTTTACCTTTTTTATTTGGATGACAATGTCTTTTCTAGATCATTGTTTTATTCCCTAAGAGGTCTCACTCACTTCTCTGCAGGTCTGAATTAATTACCTGTGGGAGACCATTCTGCATGGCCTGGGTTCAGCTTCCGCTCGGAGATGCATGGGAACCACACCCACGGATACATTCTCCCATGGGGAATCAGGCCTACAATGCACCTAGGCCGCTTTGAGACTTGCTTTTGGTAAAAAATTCCGTCACCCTGAATTAAGGCAGCAAACGTTTACTGCAAAGTAACTTTCTAAAATCCATGCTAAACCTTCTAAGAATGAGTGTAACCGGTTCAACCACTTTTGCCTTTTCATTTGCAAATATCCCTCTTCTGTGATGTGATTAGCAGCATTGGCTCCTTTGTCTTCTGTAAAAGGTAACCACCTAAAGTGAACCTGTGCATGGTAAATGAGGACCATCACGTAATGTGCCAATTGATAGAAACAAAGGCCTGTCATGGTGGAGGCGGCAGCTTTTTTCTCCCCCTGAGAGAAAAGCCATGCTGTACCTTTTACTCCACAGGACTCGGTAGGCCTTGTGAATTTGTCTCGAGTCTCATCCACAATGTGGTGGACCCCACAAGCCAGGGTCCACATCAGTTACCACTTTCTATTTGTCTTTTATTGAATTGGAGTGTTTATACAGTTCTCAGTCACTGTGGTTTGGTTCTTCACAACAAATTCTTATGGACTACCTACTATATCCCAAGTATTGCCTCTTAGGCATTACGTTTACTTTTGCTAAAGAGAAATTATAAAAACCCTGTCTTTGAGAAGTAAATATTTTAGTAGGAGGAGACAGACATTAGAACATAATAAATGAGAAAATAACTGCTATTAAAGAAAAGAAAAGGAAAAGAGTCAGGCAAACTGGGGTGGTGGTAGCTAAGGAGGAGAATGTTACTATTTTAAATAGTATTTAACTATTTTAGATGAGTGTAAGCTTCCTGGAAGAGTTATCACTGAACAGACATTTTTAAAGAAATAACACAAGAGACAAGTGTGGAAAGAGTAAGGGAGGAGAAGAGGGCAGGAAGAAATGGTGAGAATGGGGCAAGAATAGGTAACAGGGCAATCCCTTAATGCCTTGAAACTGTAATAAAGACTTTTGTTTTTATTCTAAGTCAAATGGAAAACCATTAGAGAGTTCTGGGTAAAGCTGTGATGTGATCTGACACTTTAAAACCCACTTTGGCTACTGTATAGGGAACTATTTTAAAAGCTTAGGTAAGAGAAGATAGTGGTTTCGACCAAGAGGAAAGTGGTTAAAAGCAATTAGATTATGCATATATTTCAAAGCCAGAACCAAAGGATTTCCTTTGGTAAGTGATATCAGTCAGTGAATAAAAGACATTTCATCTTTTTTATACTAAAATATTATTTCATGTTATTTTACTTCACGTTTATAAGATTCTTACCACAAGAACATCCAGCACTTTACAGAATGACTAAATATAAAATATAGGCAATAAACATATGTCACAAAACAACAGAGCCTTATATTATTGATTCTACTGTCAAAGTCAATACTTGCATGGAGTGTGTGTGTTTATATATATGGTCTACTTTTGCAAGATAGTGTGTGTATGTAGTATATATGCACACTTGCAAGATAGTATATGCATATACTATGAGTATTTCTAGAGTAAAAAACGTTAGTTGGATTCAATTTTATGTGATCTGTGCATGTATATACAAAACCTTACATATTTCATAGATATACAGGAATCTATAAATAAAGCAACTGAAGAAATATATAGCACCCAAGTCTGTTGCAGAAGAAGGGAAAAGAAAGGTGCATTAAATTTTTGCTGTGAGGTACACAGTAGTAATAATTCATCTTCTTCCTGTGGTATAACAGTTGCCTTTATGCAAGATTTAAAAAAAATAATATTTGTTGGACATAAACTGTTTGACTTCTAATGACCCCCAGCTTTCAAATAGGCAATGTTTTCCTTCAAGATAAAGTATCTCATTAGATACTCCTATCAGCAAATTACAGCAGTATTTGCTATTACCTTACAGTTTTGAGACAAAATAGTAAATTCATGTATCTCCAGAAGATAGATGAAAATCCATGTAAACAGCTTGACTACAGAAATCACCCTTAGTGCACAAAAACACACAAATACATACACATATACACATTTTCATTTAGCATTTAAGTTCTAATATATTTTTATAGACATCTAGAACATTTATTTCATTTACTTTCATTTCTTCTTCCCTCTTCTCTCTCTTCCCCTTCCTATTCCCTGTTTGACATTGGTTTCTTTGAATTATCCATTGTTCAAAAAATTTGAAGTAAATAAGAATATTCATCTAAAAGTTTATAGCGAGCCAGAAAATGAGACAGCTCTTACCATGCAGTAATTTTCAGTAAGAGTATTAAGATAGCCCTGGCTACTGTGGCTCACTTGGCTGGAATGTTGTCCTATATACTCAAAGTTTGCCAGTTTGTTTCTGGTCAAGGTACATATTTAGGTTGTAGGTTTAATCCTTGATAAGGGTGTGTTTGGAAGGCAACAAATCAATTTTTCTCTTTTACACCAATGTTTCTCTTTCTCCCTTTCTCTCTCTCTAAAAACAGTGAAGAAATGTCCTTGGGTGAGAATTAAAATAAATAAATAAAAAGATTATTAAGATGCATTTTTTGTTATAGTAATTCTCTTAATAATGGAATAAAATATGTAATAGTCTATGCACAATTCAGAAATCATTCTTTATAATTTAGAAATACAGAAAAGTAAATCATATTTGATAAAGCCTTTAAGTATATAATTCCAGGTAGTTAGTTATCAAAATAATACATAAGAACTTAGAAAAAATTAAGATTGATTAGCATTGCAAAATATAAAGTAATATATGGAATATAATTTACCTATATTACTTTATTTCTCAGGACCATGATTTTGCCAAGACAATCTTAGATATTAAATCATACATACAAGTAGCAAGAGAAAAATAAAAATTGCATTCATTAAAATTATAAATTTTGTGCATTGAAGAATAGTACCAAAAAAGTGAAAAGACAATACACAAAATGGGAGAAAATATTTACAAATTATATCTTTGATAAGAGTCTAAGGATTTCTATAATTCTACAAGATAAATAATCCAATAAATAACTGGGCAAATGACTCAAATAAACATTTCTCTCTTTCTCTTTCTCTTTATATATATACATATATATGTGTATATAGATAGATATAGATATAGATATATAGATATATGATGTACTCATAGCCAACAAGCATAGGAAAAGATGTAAGATGTCATTAGTCATTAGAGAAATGCAAATTAAAATGACAATGAAATGCCAATTCACACTCACTAGATTGGCTATAATATAAAAACAAAACAAACAAGCAAAAAAAAAAAAAAAACAAGAAATTAAGTGTTGGCAAAGATACCGAAAATTTGGAACTCTCATACATTGGTGATAGGAACATAAAATAATACAACTGCTATGGAAAAGAGTTTGGCAGTTCTTTAACAAATTAAACATAGATATATCCTATGAACCCACAAAATCCTCTACTTAATATATACCCAAAAGAATTAAAAAGAGGTGTTCAAAGAAAAACTTGTACACAAATGTTCATAGCAGTACTTTTCAAATAGCCAAATGATGGGAGCAGTCCAATTGCCTATGGGTAGATTAATGGATAAACAAAATGTGGTACATCCACACAGAGGAGTATCATTCAGCCAAAACAAAAGGAAATACTAGTATATGCTATAACATAGATGAACCACAAAAACATTATATAAATGAAAAAAGTCAGGCACAAAGGCTACATATTACATGATTATATTTGTATGAAATATCCAAAAGAGTTAAATATATATATATTTTTAAAAATCAGAGTTTTGTTTGCCATGGACTATGAAGAGAGCAAATAGGAAGTGGATACTTAATGGAAATAAAACTTCTTTTTGATATGATAAAAAAATGTTCTGGAAATAGTGGTGATAGTTACACAGTACTGTGAATAGTTAATGCAATTAAATTGTATGTTTTAAAATGATTAAAATGAAAAATGTTATGTGATTTTACCAAAATTAAAACAAATATACTCTGTTCTCAGAATCAAGGTATGAGGATGGTCTACAATGATCAGGAAGAGGGAGAAAGAGAAAACTGATTTAGGAAGGAATGCAAACCTTAAACAAATCATTAAATGCCCTCTATTCCATTATCTCCTAGAAGGAATTCGAAATATGGGATTTAGTGAAGAATTTAGACTAGATTTATATGTACCCAAGATTTCCACCCCCAATAAATGCTAAAGCTTTATTGCATTTGCACCGTTTTCATTGCACCATCTCTCATTGCACCATTTTCCTGGCTTTACTTTGTATTCCACTAATGCGGCTTCCCAATTGTGATGGGCACCTGCTGAATCTTGTGGTTATTGAAACCACCACATTGAATCAATACATTTTTTCTTCCTCATCAAAAATACTTTGCCTTATATTATATTCCCTGAGGGTGCTTTTCTTTGCAGAAAATTTTATAAGCCAACTAATGGAAATATATCAGTGAGTGAAAAATTCAATTGCTTAATTCAATTCAAATAACACTTATTGGGTAGCTTCTCTGGTCAAGCTAAAGTTCAGGTTTGGTTGAGAACATAACAAGCATGAAACAGATGCTGAAATTTTTAAAAAATTATCTGGCTGGATGAGAAAAACATAGGAAGAATTTTTAAAATCAGTCTAAATAATAATAATGATGACAATAATAATAGCATATATTTTTGAGTTCTCATTTTGTTTCAAGAATGCCATTTCACATTTTAATCCATTAACTCATATTTTCAAAATGAACTAATGAATTAGATCCCAATATTCAACTCATTTCTACAGATGAGGACACAAAGTCAAGGACTTTACATGACTTCCCCAAAGTGATTTATTTCAGTAAGTAGGAAAAAATGGAATTTGAACCCACACATACGTAGTTTTAAAGTCTACTTTCAATTAAACCCATTGCATTGTCTTGCTGCACCTAATTCATTAAGTGTGCATGTAGAGAATACAGATATTTATTATGTAATATTATTTTTTGTATTTTAGTCCAAATTATATTTTAAAACTCTGCAAGTTAGGAGATACAATCACAGTCAACTTAAAATATTTTCTCTCTTTACTAGGGTCATTTTTAAATTCGATTATAGTTCAAAAGGTATGTTCGTGTGAAGCAGAATATGCTAGGCATTTCATCAAGGTTTGTTTGTTTTTCCCTGCCATTGTATTTGATGACATTATTCTATTGAAATGTTACATGTATGGTCTACAAGAACTCTACTATGTTGTCCCTTAAATCTATACAAAAATTCCCTTGGATCGAGCTCATTCTGTCAAATACTCAAAATCCAGTCTTTTGGCCATACGAATTTCATATATATATGGCATTATTCTACACTTAATATTTAAAAATAACATCTCACCAGATAATAAATAGATTCTATCTGTTCAGCAACCTTGTACTTTTTGTACTTCTTCATCAACCCTATTAAGGAACAGAACAAGTAATTTGATATCCATTTCACACATTTGAAAATTGTGGTTTTTCCACATTATGTAACTTTCTGAATGTTATGTGATTAAATTCTGGTAGAATGAAAAATTAATCTGAAGTCTTCTGTATTTCCACTTCAGAGTTTTGAAAGCAATATTAAAATGCTATGGAAATTCATCAAAGAAAGGACTATGTGTGGTCAGAATAGTAAAGTGGATAGAGAATGGGATCATTAAAATAAGATCAGAAAAGGCTTAAAGATAAAATTATCATTGAAGTAGATAGTAAAGAAAAAATAACATACAGGTGATTGTGAAAAGTAAGTAAGTTTTTATGTTTAACATGAAGTTGTATTAGATCAATTACTCTGGTTGCAAGTATTCCAATAAACACAAGGTCTCATGAGCTTTGCTCCTTAACACTCTAATCATGAATTAATGTTTTGTTTATGCCCTGTAATATGTATTTACTTTCACAGAACACTTAAATTTTCGATTTAAAGCTATCAGTTATGACAGTGCTCTGTCACATGCATCAGTGAAAAGAACATTTGGATACAAGGCATTTTTCTGAAATATTGAAGCAGATATCTTGAAGACTACTTATGGAAGAAGAGACCATTAAGGCATCACAGAGAAAGTGAATTAAGGAACTAAAACATTTCACAGAAAATTCAGTGAACCATACCTTGGGTATCCATTATAGTAGAGCTACTTTAAACAAGTTGATTTACTTGTCTACATAACCTACTAGTTGGGCATTGTTTTCCTTATTTTAACAGTAAGGTCAATACAATTCAAGTTTAAGGACTTATTAATGAATTAAGTTGGTTGGGAATTGAATGCAAGTCTTTCTGACTCCAAAGCCTTAAAATTCTCATTTATTATAGCATAGCACATTTTCAAACATTGGGAATAACTGAAAGAATGAAACATTGAGCACACATATGAAAAATATTTTACCTTATTTGTTCCATATACCTAGAGAGGTATAATTTACATTAACAATTGACCTTTTTAATGAAGAGTTTAATAAGTTTTGACATATATACAGTAATGTAAATACTATTATAATCATGATATAGACTATTCCCATCACCCTGAAAATTTTCCCTAAGTCCCTTTGTAGTCCATCCTTTCACCTCATTTTCCATCCCTCACAAATCTGCTTTCTGTCCCTCCAGTTTTATCACTTCTAGAATGTTGTATAAATAAATTGAGATCATATTTAGTCTTTTGTATTTGATTTCTCCCACTTAAGACACTTTTCAATGTCAACTATTTTCTTGCATACACAGTAGTTCATTGTATTTTATTGCTCAATAGTATACTACTATATGAATAAATTAAATTACTTTTTACCCATTCTCAAATTCTTGAAAGTTTGGTGTTTTTTAGTATTTAGATATTTTGAATGAAATTATTATAAATTTTGTCTACAGGTCTTTCCATAGTCATATATTTTTGCTTCTCCTAAGTACCTAGGAGTGATATTACAGATCATATGGTAAATGTATGTACAACTTTACAAGAAACTTCCCAACTGTTTCCAACCATATTTTCCATGTGTAATGTGCACCCACATTTTTGGCCCAAACATTCAGGAAAAAAAACTTTTGTTTTCATTTTTTAATTGAACTTGTATTTATTTATATTTAGAAACAAAGCCAATTATCATATTTCAGGGTATTATTTTGCATATGGATGCCGTTACTGCTTTCTAGAGTTATACTTTTAATGCATAAGCATAAGTAAAAGAATTATAAACATTTATATACTGTATTTTTTCAACTATAAGACACACTCCCCCTAAAAATTTGGGAAGAAAATCGGGGTACATCTTATAGTCTGAACGTAGCTTACCTGGCTCACTGTGGGGTAGATGGCAGCAGCCTATGTTATTTATGTTATTAAATATTTTACCACATTTTCTGCTTCAAAAATTTTTTCCTATTTTCTTCCTCTAAAACCTGGCACGTCTTATGGTCTGGCGCATCTTATAGTTCATACAGAATTAGTACTACCCATGTATAATGAACATCCTTGTTTTTCCCTAAAAATTTGGGCAAAGAAGTGCACATTATACACAACAAAATACAGTATTTCTTTTGCACCCCCTCCAGTAAAGTATGGAAATCCCATTTCACCTGTATCTTCACAAAACTATCACTTTTTTAAAAATTGTAGCCTTCCTAGTGGATACATAGAAATATTGCATTGTGATTTTAATTTCATTTCTCTGATAATAATGTTAAATATCTTTCATGTGTTTCTTTGCCATTGGTATATTTTTGTTCATGTCATTTCAAATATCGTTCATGTTTTTATTACTATTATTCAATTCTAAGAGTGCTTTTTAAAATGTTTTAACACAGTTTGTTGCCAAATGTATACTTTTCTTAAGAATATCTGTTGAATCAATCAAAGATTCTAGTTCTGATGAAACCTGTAAACTGTAATGGAGAGTCTGATTGCATTTTTGATATCTGTTGATAGCTTTCATGTTCCACAAATATCTCTTTGCTTTCCGACCTACATCTAGGAAACCTCATAAGAAAACCCAGAAGCTTCTTTATTTGGTGTTGGCTGAAGTTTCAAATTAAGTAAGCCCGAGTCTGGGTACTAGAATCCTTGCCATAGTACCACCTGCTAACCACAAAAAAGCCAGTTACACCCTCTTTTTCTGTCAGCTTTTGAACCTGCATGGGATCCTGTCCTGATCTCCTCAGAAAACTCCATTAAGCAATTAATAAATCTTTTTATGCCCTTTTGGTGCATATGTGACATCAGCAGTGTTGACATCTGTATTGTCTATTGCTGTTCTAATGAATTACCACACACTTTGTGGCATAAAACAAAACAAATTTAGTATCTTATAATTCCATATGGTGTAAGTTTCACTGGACCCAAATTAATGAATTGATATAGCTTCATATCTTTACAGAGGGTCTTGGAGAAAATTCATCACTTTGGTTTTTCTGGCTCCTATACACCACTGCAATTCTTAGCTAATGGCTTCTTCCTTCATCTTTAAGCCAGTAATACAGCATCTTCAACCCCTTCTCTGACTCTCATCCCTCTACTTCCAGTTTGAAGAACTGCTACTATCACGATGGGTCCATCCAAACAACCTAGGATAATCTCCCTGTTTTGAGGCCAGCTAATTAACAACCTTAATACTGCTTGTACTTTAAATCTCCTTTATCACACAAGATAATACATTAACAAGACACAGGGATTATGATGTGGAAGGACATCTCTCAGGGGTCATTATTCTATCTACCACATCTGAAATACACTGCTGCCTCTTGGCATAGACACAGCAAAATGCAAAGTTCAAAGATTTCTTTTACTGTTTTCTTACAGAAATTTTATAATTTTAGCTTTTAAATTTAGGTCTTTTTTTCCATTTTGGTTACTATTTTTAATATGGTAAGAGGGAGTGATACAGGTTCAATTTTATATATGTATATGTCCAAAATTATTTCTAAAATGTTTAAAATAATTATATGAATAACATTTTTATGTACACAATTATGTAATTTTTTTTAAGATTTTATTTATTTATTTTTAGAGAGGGAAGTGAGGGGGAGAGAGAGAGAGAGAGAAACATCAATGTGCGGTTGCTGGGGGACATGGCCTGCAACCTAGGCATGTGCCCTGACTGGGAATCAAACCTGCGATGCCTGGTTCGCAGCCCGCGCTCAATCCACTGAGCTACACCAGCCAGGGCACAATTATGTAATTTTTATAATTATTAATTATTCTGGCAGTACTTGTTGAAAAGACTACACTTTCCCTACTGAATTCTGTTGGCAACATTCTCAAAAATCAATTGACAATGGATATGAGGATTTATTTATGAACTATAAATAGATGATAAATAGATCCTTTCCTGACAACACCACAGTGTATTTATCTTTATACAATTTTGGTCAATCTTGAAATCAATTAGTGTATATTTTACAGTAATGTTGTGATTCAAATTATTTTGGTTATGTTTGTTATTTTGAGTTTTCACATTTATTCTTGAAAAAATTTGTCAAATTCTACCAAGTAACTGAAGAGTTATTGACTAAAGAGGACAATTTGGGAAGAACTGGCATCCTAACAATATTGAGCATTTTGATCCATCATTGTGGTAAATGTCTTTATTTATTTATTTATTTTAATCTTTATCATATTTTTCCATTACCATTTAGTCCCCTTATACTCTCCTTCCCCCAACAATCACCACACTGTTGTCCATGTCCGTACATCCTTTTTCCTTTTTGCTCAATCTCTACATCCCCTAACCTACACCTGCTATGCACACACTAGCTGTCATCTGTTCTCCATCAATGAGTCTATCTCTGTTTTGCTTGTTAGTTCAGTTTTTCATTAGATTCCGCATATGAGTGAAATCATATGGTATTTGTCTTTCTCTGACTGGCTTATTTCACTTAGCATGTTCATCAGGTTCATCCATATTGTTGCAAAGGGTAAAATTTTCTTCTTTTTTATGATTGAGTAGTATTCCATTATCTAAATGTCCCATAGTTGTTTTATTCATTCATTTACTGATGGAGAATTGGGCTGCTTCCATATTTTAGTGATTGTAAATAAGGCTGCAATGAACATGAGGGTGCTTAAGTTCTTTCAAGTTAACATTTTGGATTCCTTCAGCTATATTCCCAGAAGTGAGATCACTAGGTCAAAATGCAAACCCATTTTTATTTGTTTGAGGTGTCTCCATACTGGTTCCTATGGTGGCTTCACCAGTCTGCATCTCCACCAACAGTGCAAAAGTGTTCCCCTTTCTCCACATCCTGGCTAGCACTTGTTGTTTGTTGATTCATTGATGATAGCCATGGTTTTAATTTGCATTTTTCTGACGATTAGTTGTGTTGCACATCTTTTCATATGTCTATTGGCCATCCGTATGTCCATTTTGGAGAAGTATCTATTCAGGTTCTTTGCCCAATTTTAATAGGGTTGTTTATTTTGTTTGTTGTTGATAATTCTAAATTCTCTTAATAATATTTTATAAATTTTCAGGGTACAAGTGTTATTTTTTATGTTAAAATTATCTCTAAATACTTATTGTTATTCTTTTATTCTATTATACAAATAGTTTTTCAATTCAATTTCCAACATCTGTGTTGATGGTGAACAGATTTTTTTGGCATGATGATCTTTTATGTGTGATCTTGGTAATATATTTATAAATTATAGTTAACGTTTTATGTGTACATTAGAATTTTTATGACTATTTCATGTTGACTGCAAAGAGAGACTTGAATTACTCTCACCAGTTGTATGACTTATATTTTTTCTTAATTTGTTATAATTACTGTATTAATTGCATTATGAATAAACCATTAAATGATGGATATAAACCTTTGACTTGTTTCCAATCTTTAATGGAACATATTCAGTTTTCACTTTTATTATATTACTTGTGTATTTTTAGACATATTTTACCAAATATGATATGGGGAGATTATCATTTATTTTTTGCAAGTTTTTATTTTTTCATTAATTGTATTTTTGAATTTAAGTTTTGAATTCAAAACAGTTGATAATACTGTTTTGTCTTTTGTTTGTTAATAGGGTGAATTCTATTGCTAAGATTTTGAATTTTGAACCAATCTTGAATTTCAGCCATAACTTCTTCCCACCTGACCCTTTTCTTCTTTATGATGTTTATAATTTTTCTATATAATTAATCTCAGTTTGTTAACATTTTGTTTAACATTTTTATATATTATAAAAATAGTGAGCTATAATTCTTTTTGTTGTAATTACTTTGTCTGGATTTTGTATTAAGCTATGTGAACTTCCTAAAATAATTGGCAATGTATATTGCCCTCTTCTGTTTCCTCGAACAAATTGTTTAGAAGTGATATTTGTCCATTAAAGGTATGAGAGGGTTTATGAATGAAGACTTTGGGCCAGGTGTTTGTGTGGGTGAGTGTGTGTGAAGATGTTAACTAGAAATTCAAGATATATATATTTCTCTTTTTTTATTTCTTACTGAGTGAGCTTTATATATTTCAAAGTATGTCCCTTTTATCTAAGTGTTAAGGATTGATTGATATAGAGTTATTTATAATATTCTTTTATTAGTCATTTAAATGCTTTAGGACTAATAATAATGTACTCTTTCTCAGTTCTGATATTGATCATTTGTGATCTTTAAGTCTGTAATTTGTTACTTTATAGTTTTTGATAAGAAATTTCATTCTACTGTATGTAATATTTCTTATTGCTTTGATATATTGAAGATTTGCTCTTTGTGGTTGTTGTCAGTAGTTAGAAAATTATGTGGTGATTTTTTGTCATTGTTATTAATTTGGTCTTTTTTAACTGCTATTTTTTTCCTACATAGGTTTTCTTAGTTTCTTCAAAAATGTGGATTTTTTAAGTATTTCATTAATGTTTGCAAATTCTTATACATTGTCCGTTTCAATATTTCTTATTACCCCTTCACTCTTTGCATTCAGGAGCTGTAATCATAGAAAATTTATGCTGCTTGATATTATTTGATCAATACTCTCCAGTTTCTTGTTTTATTTTGTTTTGTTTTTTCTGATACATTTTTATTTTTGTGTTTCTATTTGGATAATTTCTATTGACATGTCTCAAGATAACTGATTCTTTTCTCTGTAATGTGAGTTATAAAAACAAACTCATAAAAATATTCTTTATCTCATATTATATTCTTCATTTTTACCATTTCCAATTATTTTTCTCTGTAGTATCAATCTCTCTGCTGAAATTCCTCATCTGTTTCTGCATGCCTACTTTCTGCTAGATTTTTAAATATATTAATCATAGTTATTTTAAACCCAGTCCCTATATGCCTTCCATCTAGGTCACCTCTAAATGTAATTGTTTTGAATTTTCTCCCTCTTGATAATATACAGATTTCTTCTTTTATTCCCATGTGTGTTTTATAGGTTTTTTAATTTATTGCCAAAGATTACTTATAAAGGAAAATTAGAGGTTTAGGCAAATAACACTTATGTCAAGAAATGGACACTGCTCTCCTTTTAAGCCATTAGTTTGGTGAGTGGAGTCACAATGCTCTCAGTAGGACTCACATTGTAGTTTCTGTGGAGACCTCAGTGAGTGACAAGCTTCCAACTTGGCCACCCTGGAGGGCTTCTGTGTTTTTAGGCTTAGAGGGAGGCCTGAAATGATAAAGGGTTTTTCATCAGCTTGTGAAACTTAAAAAAATAAAGAGGGAAAGGATCTTTTTTGAAGTTCTTTTTACATCCCAAACAATAATAATCTGTAGTCATTTTATCTAATTTTAATGCACTTAGTGGGAGTAGGTAAGAGTGGGAACTTCTCAATTCTTCCCCAGATTTAATCTTAGTCCAGTCTTGTGTATCTGAGCCTCAGTGGTAGGGCTTTTTCAGTATTCCTACAGCTTCCTCAGAGATAGTCAAGCTCTCCCCAGACTCAGAGTAAGTTTGCAGGGGTATCCAAGCTGCAGCCCATGGGCTGCATGCAACTCAAGATAGCTGTGAATGCAGTTTTCCAGTAAAAGCCATAAATTTACTTAAAACATTATGAGATTTTGAACTTCCGGCCAAGATGAAGGCATAGGTAGACACACTGTGCCTCCTCGAACAACCAAGATAGGGACAACAACAATTTAGAAACAAAATAACAACCAGAACTGACAGAAGATTGAACTGTATGGAAGTCGGACAACCAAGGAGTTAAAATAGACACACTCATCCAGACCAGTAGGAAGGGCGGAGTGGGGCAGCCAGGAGGAGAGGTGTTGAAGCATAAAGAGTGGTGGGACCAGGTGTGTAAGGCATCTGGGTGCTCAAGACTGCAGCAGGCAGACCATGGGCACACAGGGGGCGCCTGCCAGACTCCGGGCACAGGGTGGCAGCTGACACACTCAGCAAGGCAGCAATTGTGAAGCAAGGCCCTGTGTACAACCTAGGATCCCAGCACTGGGAAATAGAGCCTCAGGGCACTGATTGAAAACACCTGTGTGGGTTGAGGTGCCAAGAGAGACTCACAGCCTCACAGGAGAGGTCCTTGGAGAAACCCACTGGGTCCTAGAACATGCATAAGCCCACCACATAAGAATCAGCACCAGAAAGGTCCAGTTTGCTTAGGAGAAGTGATGGAAAGGATTGAAGTCCGACGGAGAGTGGAGCAAGTGCCATTGTTCCCTCTCAGACCCCACCCCCATATACAGCATCACAACCCAGCAACTATATTGCCCCGCCCTGGTGAATACCTAAGGCTCCACTCTTCATATGTAACAGGCATGGCAAGACAAAAAAAATGGTCCAAACGGAAGAACACATCAAAGCTCCACAGCAAATACAACTAAGTGACAAAGAAATAGCCAACCTATCAGGTACACAGCTCAAAGCACTGGTGATCAGGATGCTCACAGAATTGGTTGACTTTGGTCACAAACTACATGAAAAAGTGAAGGCTACACTAAGTGAAATGAAGGAAAATGCACAGGGAACCAACAGTGATGGGAAGAAAACTGGGACTCAAATCAATGGAGTGAACCAGAAGGAAGAAAGAAAGAACCAAACATAAAAGAATGAAGAAATAAGAATTCAAAAAATGAGGAGATGCTTAGGAACCTCCAGGACGTCTTTAAACATTCCAACATCCGAATTATAGGGGTACCAGAAGAAGAGGAAGAGCAACCAGTGGGAAGCATATTTGAACAAATAATAAAAGAGAACTTCCCCAATCTGGAAAAGGAAATAGATTTCCAGAAAGTCCAGAAAGCTCAGAGTCCCAAAGAAGTTGGACCCAGGAAGGAACACACCAAGGCACATTGTAATGTGCCTTGGCACATTACCTTGGCACATTAGCCAAGGTAAAGATGAAGGAGAGAATCCTAGAAGCAGCAAGAGATAAGGAGACAGTAACCTATAAAGGAGTTCCCATTAGACTGTCAGCTGATTTCTCAAAAGAGACTTTGCAGGCAAGAAGGGGCTGGAAAGAAGTATTCCAAGTCATGAAAGGCAAGAACCTACAGCCAAGATTACTCTATCCAGCAAAGCTTTCATTTAGAATGGAAGGGCAGATAAAGTGCTTCTCAGACAAGGTCAAGTTAAAAGAGTTCATCATCACCAAGCCCTGATTTTATGAAATGTTAAAGGTACTTATCTAAGAAAAAGAAGATAAAAAACATGTATAGTAAAATGACAGCAAACTCACAGTTATTAACAACCACACCTAAAACAAAAAACAAAAGCAAACCAAGCAAACATCTAGAACAGGAACAGAACCACAGAAACGGGGATCACATGGAGTGTTAGCAACAGGGGAGTAGGAGGATGAGAGAGGGGGATAGGTACAGAAAATAAGTAGCATAGATGGTAGGTAGAAAATAGACAGGGGGAGGGCAAGAATAGTATTGGAAATGTAGAAGCCAAAGAACTTATGACACATGGACATGAACTAAGGGGGAAGATGTGGGTGGGAAAGGGTGTGCAGGATGGAGAGGAATGAAGGGGGGGGTAATGGGACAACTGTAATAGCATAATCAATAAAATATATTTCAAAAAACATGAGATTTTTTGTGTGATTACACATCACAATATATTTAATGTGTAGCCCAAGACAACTCTTCTTCTTCCAGTGTGGCCCAGATGCCAAAAGATTGGGCCCTGCTCCTATAACATAGCCAAGTGTCTTAGCCTCCCTGAGTGGCAGCAAACATCTGCTTTGCATTAGTGCAGAATCCTGTGCAAAGCAGTCGTCTGCCATCTTCTAGTGTCAGATAGTATTTATCAGTGTTAATAAAGTGAAAAGGAGAAGTGAGGCTGTATTTACTAATCCTCACTCAACAACAGTTGAACTTTGCTTGGAGCCGGGCGGGAGGGTTTACATAAGACAATTCTAAAATGCCTACAGGTACACAGCTGGAGTGACAGAAAAGGGATCCAAGTGGATTTCAGACCTATGCATTTAATGATGAAGTAATAAGAAATCCCCATTTAATAACCCATCTTTTTCCTATGGAAAGGTCACAGATTTCTTTTTCATTTTATAGGTCATGGTAAGGCCTAAAGTACAGGTTTCTGAAATATGTAATTACACTAGGTCTTTTATCCCAGCCTCCATAAATATGTGAACCCAGTTTCAATCTTCAGTTATGAAAACAACCCTTGTTCATATTTTTGTATTCCGCCTTTTAATGGGACTCCTGCCACAAGTTTCAGGTTTGTGCCAGATGGTTGTAAATTGAAAAACAAATAAAAAGAGAAATAAAATATCTTTATCTTTCTACTCCCTGGCCACTTGTATCCAATGAAAACAATAGAGAGCAGATGAGATCTGATAATTAACAGACTATTTTACCAGCTAGCATTGTTAACTGAAGAAAAATCTGACAAAAAATGTTTTATGCGGCATTAGAAAATGAATATTACTTTTTTATTTTTTTACAAAGTAAAGGCAAAGGAATTCCAAACAAAGGTGGAATTTACAAAATACATTTTTAGAAATAAAATAGTTTAGGTCACCTAAGTTCTAAGCTGCTTATTGGTACTAGAGGCTGGTTAGAGATGGTGATAGTAGAAAAGGAATTTTCTTGAACCATAAAAAATGCATCAAATGATTAAACTCCCTTTTTGACCTGTTCTTCAGCCTTGTCAGCTTACTTTTCTCATTATACATAAGAACTTAACGGAGAAGAGACAGAATCAATCTCTAAAAATGCCAGAGGAAAATGAATGTGTCTTCATTCCTTTTGCAAATATTCTCCCTTGTTATCAGAAAGAAAAGTCATTCCGACTAAAAAAGTGAAGATTGTTCTTGCTAAATCTCCTTTCTTTATTCAGTTCCATCTTTCTTCCTCTGTCTATCTTGTCATACTTATAGTCATTTCTTTACCTTTTCTCATCAAGCTTTTTACCTGTTTCAGATCTTTCCCATTCTTCTTAACAATCTCCTTTCTTCATCTCCCTTCACAAAATATATCATATTTCATTTTTACACAGTATATGCTTTCTTTTTTCATCACTTGACACTAATTCCTTACTTCTAAATTGAGTAATAGGAAATTGAATTGCTACCTATTTCCTTCTAAGTGAAATAGCCCAAAATCAATTACTGGAGACAGGTCAACCAAAGGCCTTGTTGAAACCATTGATCAGAGAAATGCTAGCTTGTGTAAGTGTGTATGGTGTAGATTGGTGTTTGTGTGTACATGTGTCTGTTTCTGCTGCAAGTTTGTGATGATAAAAATAGCAAATGCATAAATAACTCACGTCAGACCCTATAAAACTGGTGATAGTCTTGAGTATATTTGAAGTAGATTTATGGTGAATTTTGAAACTATGTTTATTTTAAATTTATCCTGATGTAAAAACATACAGGAAAAGTTGACTTGCAAAAGTAATTTCCTAGTAAAGGAAGTGGAAATAGATTATTTATTTTGTTTACATATTATAATGAATAATGTGATTTCATTAGTAAGATAAATTATTAACTTCACTTATTTTGTTTATTCATTGTATATAGAAAAAGTCAACCTCCATTTACAAAAATAAATAATTTGCTTCAGGTTTATTCTCTTCAATGTTATTATTAGTGTGAAATCAATGAAACTTCTATATATATAATCCAATTATTCATTAATATAGTTATGGTAAAAAAATTCTAATGACAAAATTCTCACTAGATTGACTATGATGAAGTTCCATTGATGGGGTCTGAAAGTTTATTATAATGAGGATTAAAAGTACTTGCCTAGATATCAAATTCCATCAGGCATTTGGACATGGTCATGGCTTTGGTGGATACTCTTAAAACTATAATTCGAATGCCACTTCTGGAGTGCACTCATTTGTAAGAAACAATTTTGAAAAGTGAAATTTTCTAAGCTAATATTGAAATGCATATTAGAAAGAAAATTACAGGTTCAAAATGGCATTACTGTGCTTGATACCAAACTTAGATTTAGTACCTGGCTTAATAACTGTTTTAACATATCATAGAAATATAACCTTAATCAACCAGTCTGGAATTTTCTGGTCAATACGAATGAGATAACCTGTTACATGAAGCTCCACTATCTCCCATAGAAAGAAGAGACAATACATACAATAAAACATTTCCCTCCCAAAAAAGTTATCATAGTGACAATATATATATAGTTACTAGCTCCCTTGCTCCATCCTTCCTCCTATAAAAACCTTCCTTTTTGCTCCTTCTAGTTGATAGATGAAATGTTGCTTAATTCATCAACTCCTTAGTAATTAAAGCAAGTTAGATTTTCAAATTACTTAGTTGAATTTTCTTTTTTAACAGGGAAAAGTACCCATTCTAATAACTATTGCAATAAAATTAATAGATGGTGTTTTCTTTGGAAACTTAAATTAGATATCAAGCAAAATGTTTTGTTTTAATGCAAAATTGCTGGTTGTTCAAATCTTCCAGCCTTACTTTAAAACATCCTTTCCAGACCAGATGAACTTTCTAAATGATAATTGAAAAATTTGTCTATCTCAGGAAAAGCAAACATGAGTGAAGTAAAAAGAACAGGTAAAGAACTGAAATATTTACTATAGTGAGTTTCTTTTATCTTATCACAATGTCTTTTAGGTAAAAGTCATACTAGAATTTATCTTTCTGTTATAAGGTATATATCAATCCGGCAACTAATCAGAGAAGCCAAGATACTCAATTAGAATATTAATAGCACTCGGAGTGGTTCCAGCCAAGACAGATACATAGGCAGAAATGATTCACTTCCTAGCACAACCAAAAGAAGGATAACAACAAATGTAAAAACAAAGAACAACCAGAATTGCCAGAAAGTCATTTGCATGGAAGTGCAACAACCAAATAGTTAAAGAAACATTCATGCAGACAGGTAGGGGCAGAGACAGGCAGCCAAGTCAGAGAGGCCATGCAGAATAGAAATGCAGTGGACTGCACAGGCAACCCCACATTTGCACACAGATAAACCAGGAGGAATGAGGCAGGATCCAGACAGGCCATGCAACCCAGGGTTTCACTGTGGGAAACTAAAGACTCAAAACTCCTGGCTGTAAAAACTCTGTGGGGGTTGCAGTGGCAGGACAAGCTCCTAGTCTCACAAGAGAATTCATTGGAGAGGCCCAAAGTGTCCTAAAATGTACAGAAGCCCACATGCCTGAAAATCAGCATCCAAAAGGGCATAGTGTGGTAGGCAAGGGAACTGTCAGAAAGTGGGGCAAATCAACTCACAGAGTTGATTGAATTCAGTCACAAAATGAAGAAATCAAGGCTACACAAAGTGAAATAAAGCAAAATATACAGGGAAACAAGAGTGAACAAGAAAAGGAAACCAGGGCTCAAATCAACAATGTAGAATGAAAGGAAGAAATAAGCATCCAACAAGAACAGAATGAAGAAACAAGAATGTAAAAAAAATTAGGAGAGGCTTAGGAATCTCTGGGATAACTTCAAACATTCCAGCACCTTAATCATAGGGGTGCCAGAAGGAAAAGAGGAAGAGCAAGAAATTGAAAACTTATTTGAAAACATAATGAAGAAAAACTTCCCCAATCTGGTGAAGGAAATAGATTTCCAGGAAGTCCAGGAAGCCAGTAGAGTCCCAAAGAATTTGGACACAAAGAGAAACACACCAACATATATCATAATTATGTTACTCAAGATAAAAGATAAGGAGAGAACCTTAAAAGCAGCAAGAGGAAAGTAGAGGTTGCCTAAAAAGGAGTTCTCATAAGACTATCAGATGATTTCTCAAAGGAAACCTTCTAGGCAAAAAGGGGCTGGAAAGAAGTATTCCAAGTCATGAAAGACAAAGACCTACATCCAAGATGACTCTATCCAGCAAAGCTATCATTTAGACTGCAAGGGCAGATAAAGTGCTTCCCAGATAAGGTCAAGTTAAAGGAGTTCATCATCACTAAGCTGTTATTATATGAAATATTCAAGGGGCTTATTTAAGAAATAGAAGATAAAAAATATGAACAGTAAAATGACAAAAAACTCACAAGTATGAACAACTGAGCCTAAAAAAAAAAAAAAACTAAGCAAACAAGTAGAACAGAAATAGAATCAGAGAAATGGACATCACATGGAGAGTTTTCAGTGGGGAAGTGGGGAGAGAATGGGGAGAAAACGTACAGGGAATAAGAAGCATAATAGGTGGGCACAAAATAGAAAGGGGAAGGTTAAGAATGGTATAGGAAATAGATAAGCCAAGTAACTTATATGTACATCCCATGAACCTGAACTAAGGGGGGGTGGACATTGCAGGAAGGAGGGGGATAAAAGGAAGAAAAAAATTGGGACAACTGTAATAGCATAATCAATAAAATATACTTAAAAAAAGACTATTAATCACACTCCTGTTCAGTTTTTAAAACTTTTTTTAGATAACTCAGCACTAAATATTATGCAGAAACAAAATGTGTAAATCAAAAGTTATACAGAAAGTTTAAAAAGTCATTTATTTTTCTTCAATAACCTGGGAAAGAAACATAATAGATTTACAGATAACATAGTCTAAAATACAGAATAAAGTGAGAAAACTCGATGTAGATTTTCTGTATCTGTAATTGATGAGAAATAATGTGAATGTAGCACCTTCCATATTGTTAAATTCACTACTTTTAAAGTATTTTGTAAGAATATACTTTGTACTGGTTACAAAACTGCAGCTAAATGAGACAATAATTTCAAAATGTAATTTCATCCTCTTCCTGTGAAACACGCTCCAAATCTCTGTTGGTCGACAATCAGCTCTGATGGCTGTCATAAAAGCAGTAGGGGACTCTAATGATCAGTGCGTGATCTAAAATATCGTTGTGGTGTCAACCTCAAAATAGTCATCATCTTCTTTTATTCTCCCTCCTATATAGCTATCTTGGCAAGTGACAGCAAAATGGCATTTAAATAATTTACACAGGAGACATCATTTGAGGACAATAAATCTGGAAACAGAAATTAGGAGTTTTTGAAATATGCAGTGAAGATAAATAGTGCTTCTCTAAGTATATTGAATGTGGAATCAGTACGGCTTGGTCAACAATTGAATTGGAGAAAGTAAGAAAAAATGAAATCAAGTAGCTTCTCCCTTAGGTCATTGGATTGAGCACATTTTCAATGGGAATGTGTACCTACTTTGATGTGAGCTAATTTTAAAAATCAAATAAATCACCAAAAATTTGCTCTCTAAAGTAAACCACCACTAGCATTTCATATTCTTTATTTTATTTTAATATGTATGTGTGTATAATGAGATAAAGCATGTGTTACGAGTATAACATTATAGACACTTAATATTGAATCAACATATAAGCTACTTTTACAACCATAATTTAGCTATACCAAACAACTTTCATACATTTTAAAAATGTAGTAGTATAGCCTATGCATCTTTATATGTTACTAAATTGTGTCCTATAATATTACTTAACTAGCTGTGTATTGGTAACATTTTTGGATGTATTATAAATTATTTAACCTGTCTACTATTTTTATAAATGTAACTGGTTTATAGATTTTCACTATAAAAATAATACATCTTAATGGTATTTTAGGATACATTTACACAAATGGAATTTAAGGAATTTTTAAAATAAAATTTGATATATATTTCTAAATTTTGTAGCCTTTCAAAATGAGTAAAACTGGTAATATAATTGTAAATTTACTCTTAGGCAACTCATCAGATATCTTGCCATTAATGTGTTTTATCCCTGGTGTTTGCCTCTGATCATTATAATTTTACATAGATAAATTTTATGTAAAGTTAAAAGAAGTTATTAATAGTACAGGATTATCATCCTTTGTTATAATACTTGAATTAATATGTGTACATATTCAATGGCACAAATGTACCTTCTAAGGCATGCCATTTTAGTTTGGGAAGTTCTCTCATCACACATTCTTCCTTTCATTTATATTAATCTTTATCTATTCCTATTTATTGCTTTGGGACCAACAAAACAAGTTTCATTTATCTTCTGCATAATAAGTAAATGCATTTAATGAGAATTTGTTTTCCCCTACTTGTCTTTTTCATTTTTGTATCGTTCTGTTTTGCTTTTGTTTGTTTTGTCTACCTTAATATAAGATAATTTTAAACACTACCAGAACCTAGTCACTTTTCCCTTTACACCCTGATTTTTAAATATGGCATCTATAAATAAAATAATACTTCATGTATAAACTCACAGTTCTTCTATTGGTACAAACATCTAATTATTAAATTAAACTAATATTTATTTCACTAAGTCTCTTCCTTTTTCACATGATTTTTAAAAGTCCCTATATCTTTATTAGTATTCTGTGCCTATTTGAGTCTCTCTCTTTCTCTCTTCCTCCCTCTTTTCTCCTTTTATTTATTTATTTTTTTTGCATGAATAGTAAAGTACAGGAAGCAGGAATACAAGAGTGGGTAGTTTAGTATATGATACCTCAGTTTTAAGAAAAATGAAAGTTTTTCTTAGCTACTTTATGAGATATGGGACAACCTTTTCTTTATTATTTCCCATAAATTGGGGATGTTATACCAAAACAACCTAAAGAAATATTAAATTATGTGATATCCTGAAAAATCATATGATATCTAATATAATAATAAATGATATACATAAAATAAAGATTTTATCTATAAATTCACTTGGGTACTTTTCCTTTTGTGGAAAATCTCTGATGTACTATATTTCATGCTACAATATTTCCATTCTGAGCCCTGAAATTTTCCATCTCATTTGTTCATTTAATACATATTTACTTCAGTAAACCAACTTTGTGACAGGCAATTTTGTAGGTACTGGGAAAAAATTAGTAAATGAAATGATTCAATATTTTTATGCTCATGGAGCTTGCAACCTAGTAGAGAGAAAACAGACAATAAACAATTTAAATCTATAGTCTGTTACACAGTGATAAAGACTTGGAAAATAATTGTGTAGGGAGGAGCAATGGATGAAATTTCAGGGTACATTTGTTAATAGGATGCATAAATGAGACTCTCAAAGTGTCATTTGTATAAACACCAGGAGAGATGAGGAAAATGAGCTATACAAAGATCTGGCTAGAGAACACTGAAACTTGCCCTGGCTGGGGTTGGTTGAGTGGATTGTGTGCTGGCCTGCAAACCAAGGGGTCACTGGTTCTATTCCCAGTCAGGGCACGTGCATGGGTTGCAGGCCAGGTCCCCAGTAGTGGGTGTGTGAGAGACAACCATACACTGATGTTTCTCTCCTTCTTTTTCTCCCATCCTTCCCCTCTCTCTAAAAATAAATAAATAAAAACTTTGTAAAAAGAGTCTTGGAGACTTGAGAAAAAACCAGTGCAGAATCCATAAGATAGGTACTTGCCAATCAAGAAAGCAGTATGATTCTGGAGAGAATGGCAGGTGTGGTTAGAGGTAGGAAATGACTAAAGAGTGCCCATTGCTATAGGTGACTTCCTGAAGGTCTAGGTCTTTGATTTGTATTCTAGGTGACATAAAAATCTATTCCAAGTTTGAGAAGCAAAATGACATTAGTCATGTTTTTCAGCTTCTTTGAGGTGTAATTGATGAATAAAATTACAAGATAGGGAAGTATACCACATGATAGTATGATATATGTATACTTTGTGAAAGGACTTCATGTTTTGAGTTAACCTATCCATCATCTTACATATCTACCCCCACTTTTTTGTGGTAATTTATACTTTTAAAGGTGTACTCTGGCACTGTTGTCTTGAAAATAGGCTCTAGTTTGGTAATAGTAGAAACTGATAAATTGACAGTCTGGTGTTATATTTTGTAGCATTTCTACGCTTGAAATTCATCTTGCCAAGTACTATCTTATTTTGTTCCCTGGTTGTGGCTATACAAAATCATTTTCCCCAATTACATCACATGGTGTTCCATGTTTTTTTTCTACATTACAACAGACAAAAGGCATGATCCCCATGAGGAAAGTTAAATGGCAAAGGTGAATGGCAAGGTAATTACAAAGAGGTTACCTCTGTGTTTTATAGGCTTTAATTAAGTCCTATTGTGTCCTTCTGTGATACACAAATATTATTAAGCCTATTTTACAGATGATAAAAATGAGAAAAGCCTAAAATTAACCAATCCAAGAAGTTCCAAGATCCAAATTGTTTTTCTCCATAAAACTGTGTTCATGCTTTTTCACAGATGAAAAACTATTTTTATCTGCATCATTTAATTCTTACTACTTTTCTGATTTTCTGTTTTTGGCTTACAGACTTTCTCCTCCAGGAGAGAATTAGTATGTAGAGTCGTGTGACGTATTGAATTGAGCTCTGAAGTCCGTGCATGGTAAGTGAGCTGTTGGAGATTAATTGCTTACTGACGCTGTCACTGCTGAGCACTCAGGGTGTTTTAGCTTTGCTGGTTTCATTACACTTGTAGTAAGAAAAGCATCTGAACCATTGGAAAGTTATTTATGTAGCTGAGGAGAAAAGTAAGAGTGTGAAAAAAGAAAATTAATAGCTAAACCTAGAGATTGTACGGCATTTCATTCTAAGAGGCAATTGAAATAATATAAAATACACTTGGAAATCACTGAAAATTAACTATTTTAATATTTTAAAATTTATTTTTCAAAAATAGTTAAGCACGTTCTTCATAATCAGATAGGTGCTCTGCACATGGAAGGTGAGCATAGTTAGGGTGCAGGCACAGGAGTCAAATCCCTTGTGTTTTAATGTAGCCTCTGCCACTCAATAATTGCATTCCTTTGTAAACAGTACTAACTCGGTCTCATTTCTTCAGCTATAAAATGTGGAAAATAGTAATAACATCTACTTTATTGGGGGTTCTAAGATATAAAAGAGATAATATACATAACTAGAACTGAATAAGCACTCAATAACGTTATATGAGTGCTGTTGTTATTATTATCTTTACATAAAGTCCTTGCCTCAGGACTTTACAGTCAACCCTGAACTCTAAAACTAAAGACTTTCAAAGTTGGTGTGACATACTTGGTAAGATCATTAGTCTGCAGAAGTTCAGAATAGGAAGGGATGAGCAATGGGATTCAAGGAGCACAGGAGGATGTAGAAGAATTTAAATGTGAACTAAATCCTGAAGAATGAATTCTTTTAAGACTGTGGTAGAAAGAAGGCAGTCCAGGAAAAAATGATAAATGAGAAAGCAGAAGGAATGTGTGTAAAGGTGAGAAAGCTGGGGTGAGTATGTACATTTTATAAGATGGAGAAAATAAGATCGTACTCAGGGTTTGCTTAGACTGTGAAGAGCACAAAAGGCTACTTGATTGACTTTGAACATGAAAGAAAAATAAAGGAGCCATTGATGCTTTGAAAAGAAAACTCACATAACAAAAGAAGTTAGAATTAGGCATCAATAGTATTGAAGAGATGAGTAATTGCAATTTGAATAAGCAGCTCTGACATTGTCTCAGTAAGAGCTCCTAGGTCTTAGGAGCCAAAGTCATAATAAAGCAGAGGTACTAAAGATTAGAAATATTAAAAAAAATATTATCTACAGGCCATAATGACGGACAAAACATAGAGAGGAGAGATCAAACAAGACTTGGATGAGTAGGAGTAGCTCCAAAATTTTAAACAAAAATACCTTCAAAACTGTTGATAGAGACTGGGAAATTATCAACATTTTCTAGGCTATCTTTGTTTAAAATTAAGTAATTAAAATTTATGAATACAGTAAAACTTTTTGCACTGTAATATTAAGTTAAAATTTTGAAAAATATATATTCATAAAAATTTAACCTACTTTTCTTTTTTCTCCACACAACGTTTATATATAAACTATAATATATCACCATCATACAATCCTTCATATGCAAATTTCTATGCTCAGGGCTGACTTCTGGGATTTAGACCTTTATGTCTAACTTGAATACTCAGAGTAAAATGTTCCATTGGTATCTCAAACTCAGCACTTCTTAACATTTACTCATCAGTGTCCTTTTGCTCCTAACTGTATGTGCCTTGTATCAGGAATGATACCATTAAGCTAGAAATTGAGGAGTCTCCCCGACTTCTTCCCTTTCACCTTATGTCCAATTCATCTGGTTCAGCTGACACAGTTTGTCACACATGTGAGCTTGTGTCCTTGTAATTTTTAGCTGGACTCACTGATTTTCTATCAGCACCCCTCTAATCCATCTTTCATATTGCAACCCAGGTTGATTTTTATATAACACAAAAGCAAATCATGTAATATTTTTCTTGAAATTCTTCAGTCATTTTCCCTACCCTGTGATTTCTATTTATCTTAGCTTTATTTGTTTCTGCACAATAAAATCACAAGGGCTAGGCAAAGCCTTTCTATCTTATTTCTAGTAGCCTCCAAAACTAAACTTAGGACCTAGCATATATTAATTGCTCAATGAATGTATATTAAATAAGTGATTGAAAATAATAAATACAAAATTATTCAAGTTAAAATGACTGAGTAAAAAATAAAACATATGTTGAAAATCAGCTTAATTTGAATAAGGGCATTAGATGACCTCTAAAGTCCCAATAAATTCTGATTGAACCATTGATATATGTAATAGCTGAAAGGTATAAAAAACCATCTTAATAATATATGTAAAGCTCATTGCTTATTAAAATCACTTATTCTTAATCCCTTAAAATCTAAATAGAAAAGTTCTATTGGATGGAACTTTTAGTTCTATGGATGGAACTTTTAGTTCTATTGGATGGAACTTTTAGTTCTATGGATGGAAAATAAAAATCCATTTGAAGAATTGACATGTAAAAGTGTACTTTCACACCTTCATTTCTTTATATTTATTTGTTACCTACACAAAGCATTGAAATGAATTAATTTGTTATTTTTTTTCTGAAAATTAATTCTGCTCCATGGGGTTCAAACCAAAAGCGCAGGTGGATGAAACAGATATAGCTTTACACTAAATGCATGCAGCCAGCTATATTTTTAAACTTTGTGTGTTTGCTCTTTACTGTTTCCCATAAAATGGTTATGTCTGCTTGAGAAAGGTAATGCCAATAATTAAGTTTATTAGATGTGTATATAATTAAAGTTAATAGTCCTTGAGCAGGGTCTTGAGAGTACTTCCATGAGGGAAAGGCACAAGATTTTAGAGCTTAGACTTCATAAATTTATTTGGTTACTCAGATACATTGTGTACATTCTTTTTATTTCAGGATACATTTGAGGGTACTTCAAATAGAGTGTTACTATAAATATATCTGTAAATTTATTGAAATCTCCTTTAAAATTCTCAAGCTATATCAAATTCAGGTGGAAAATATAAAATATTGTAATATTTAAATTAATTATTCATTGAGAACATTAAACTTAATAGAGTAATATTATGAAAGAAGATACATACAATTTAAAACCATTTAGAACACACCCTGGGGTACTTTAAATTTTACTAAAATTTATTTTAATCCCATTTTATAAAATTAAGATTGAACATAATTATTTTTTTCTGATAAAAATACATGGAATTTCTCATACAAGTGTATCCCTTCATTTCATTAATTCAGTTGTCGCATTTCATAACCCATCTTGTGAGGCTGCAGGAAGCATTAACTGCAGACATTTCAGCCCCATGCTACTTCCTCAAAAATGTGGCTAAATTCTAGGAGATATACACAGCACCGATTAATTATTTGAAGTTGCCTGTGGTATTGGACTATCAAGATATGTCAGTATAAGACAAAATTCCTTATTTCTGGGCCATACTTGAGTCAGTGAATAATATTTACAGTACTTTACCACACTCTGGTACCACAGACATGCCCACTTTATTTTCATACCTGGCATGTGGAAAATTCTGTGAGACTGGTTATGGTAATATCCACTCTCACAGAGACTGGATATTCTTAAGCTTAATTGCATCATTTATTGCACACATTTGTCCTTGTACTCTTGTAGGTTAAGTTTAAAATATGCTGTAACATATTTTACATCAGACAAAATAATGTGTAGGAAACTAATGTGTAGTTTCCTACACTAATCGTCAGACAAAATAATATGTAGGAAACTAAGTTTGCATAAGATTTACTATGATTATATTTGTCTTCATTCATTCAGAAGCAGAATCTCTAAATCAATGATGCTCAGCCATGGAGTTTTAGCCCACCATAATGCATCAGAATCTCCCGAGTTTGTGTTCAGAAAGGCAAGCGATAATGAAACATTGCTGGGTACCCTTGGCATTACAATATTACCTTTCACATTTTTACAATTCTTGTAATAATTGTATAGACTCAAAAACTAATAATTAGAAACAATCTACATCCATTTATTTCTCTATAACTTATCTATTTATCTAATCTGATATCTATTTATATGTCTTTAAATAGGAAGCATTAGATGACCTGAGATATTTTATAGTTTTAATAGGTGGAAGGTTACTGTACAACAACAGTATGTTAAAATAATTCTGTAAGATTAGAATAACAGAATGAGTGGCCTCACTGCGGTGAGAAGAATAATACTAACAAATATTCCAGAAGTAGATGTAAAAAAAATCTTTTTCTTATTTCAAACCATCTTCTGAAATTAAAGGGTGAAAAACACCAGTATAGTTTTTTACTCAGCAATAGAGCCAATTTGTCTTTTGACTAAAATACAAATTAATAAAACTTTTAGACCAGGTTCCCTGTGCACACATAGACATTTATATTAAATATTAGAAGTTAAGGTTTCAAAGAACAGGGATTCTTTATTTACTCGTATGTAGATCTCCAGTGCCAAAAATGGAGTCTGGCACAAAGTATGCACTCAGTAAATATGTGTTCAATACATACTTGCATGCCTTTTATTGGGAACATATGGAATACTAAAACAATGCAGGTAGGGATGTAGATGTATACAAAACTGTAGTTTTGTGTGTGTGTGTGTGTGCTTGTGTGTATTCCTACAAGGGTCACAAAGTTGATTTTAAGTGATTGCTTCAATTATACGTGTACAACAAAAAGCATTTTTCTTTGTAAACTTTAAAACAGTACACTGCATATAAATTTCACTCTCCTTCCTTATGAAGAGTAGCCACTCATATCATGTTGGCATCATTACCCTCAGCGTTGCTCTATGCATTTAGAAACTTTGGTATGTTCAAGTACAACCTATAGGTAGATAATAAACCATACATACAATTTTAAAGGAATTGAGAGTTTGTTTTACATTAAATATTTTATAATATTTTTATCAAAATGCAACTTCCTTTTGCTCTCAACAATGTCCTGGAGATCGATCAATGATGGTGCATGTATCTATTGCATTTTAAGTCTCCACATAGCATGTATACTCCATTGTTAGGGTAGTCTTCTAACACAGATTCACATTGACATCATATCCAATATTGTGTCACTGCAAATAATTAGAATAATAAACCCAATTTTGCACACAAATTCATGTGCATGAATTTCTGTAGGTTAAGTCCTGAAAATTATTATTTTTAGGGTATATGCATTTTTACTTTTTATTGTACATCTAAGTCATCCTCTGAAGAATCTGTACCTTTTTACTCTCTTACTTTATAAAAGAAACATTTTTCTTAGTGTTTCTAACCATTATTTTAAATCAAAATTTAAATTAAACTTGTATCAACTTAATAGTTTGTTTCATTTCAATTCCTCAATTACCACAAAGGTTAAACATTTGTTAATTTTTATATGAATATTGACTATTTTAAATCTATTAACAACCTTTGTTCCATCCTCTCTTTTTTCTTGTGGATTTGTAGTTTGTTGCAATTAAAGATTCTCTTCCTTTTTCCATTATATCTGTTAAAAACATTTTCACATAATCTGTGTTTTTATTTACCTTTAAGCTTATTTGTTGTGATTTTAGAAATTTTAAAATTTAACTTAAAGTTTATAAAATTTTGTTTGTGGCTTTTATGAATCTTTTGAATATATGAACTTCCTATTACAATTAAAACATAACTTCTATATATTATTATGTTAATCTATATGTACATAATATATAATATATATACATACTTATAAAGTTAAGAATTAAACCCAAGATAAACATTTTATTGTTATTTTATTATTTTGTCCCCTTTGGTGTATTTGATTAGATAACATTTTATTCATGGCCTTTAATCTTATATTTGAAAGTAAAAAGATCTCTTTTCATTTTCTTAATTTGCCCTCATGTAATTTGGATACTGACAATTCACTAGACTTGTAAAATGAATTGAATCACTTCCTGTAACAAATTATATAATATGGAATTGATTTGCCCTTTCATAGTTTGGTAAAACTTGATTTTAACACTGTTCTTGCTATGTTTTATTTGTTATTTCTTTTTATTTATTTATTTTATTATAAAGAGGATATAAAATGGATTTGGAGCTGTAAATAAATGTGTTGTGTTTTGTTGGAGTTGTATTTCTTGAGAGTAAAAGTGGGTCATCCATTAGAGGAACCTACGTTTCTAAAGGTCGTGAGATGTGTTCCTGAAAGTCAGTCTAGGGAATGCTGCTTGCTTCTTTTATAGTCATTATTGTAAATTGAAATTTCTAAAAGTTTAAAATTCAAATTAAGTTGGAAAAATTTTATGATTTTAGTAATAAAAGGCATAAGACATAGATAAGCAATTTTGAAGAACAGGTATTAAAAGAGAGTTATTCTAAAGGGGTAAAAAAGTTTATGGAAGTTGCAAAAAGGCTTGTGAAGTTTGTCAAAGTTTTAAATTTGTATATAATGAAACCTTAGGCTCCACTACCCTTTCCTCCATGTAATTTCTCTTTCCTGACATTCTATGATGACTCTGGTGGCACCTGAAGTTCTTTTCATTACACTTTCTCTTCCCCTAATCAGTGTAGGGAAGCCAAATTGTTAGCTATGAAATAAATTCTACACCAACATGTGTTTTGTTGATGATGAGATAGAAGAGTAAGGGTAAGAGTAGGGTAAGGCTGCCCTCTGGTCATAGAGTCACCCTAGACTTTTGACTGGAGATCAGGCAATTTGTACATATCAATTTAATTTCCATAAAAAGTTTATTCTATTATTTTTCATTTATTTGGATAATTTAAAGATTATAAATTTGTATGAGTTTTCATATTTGTGGTTTTAACTTGTTCCTAGAATTTAGTTGCTATTTTTAAATCAATAGTGTATCTACAGTTATGTTTCTTATTAATAATCATAATATACCACACTCTGCATTATTGTGGATACTTAATAGTATTTCTGCAAGTTTACTTTATAAAACTTTTCAGAGAACCACCTTTTGATTTTATTTATCTTAAGGAATTTCTTCTGTGTTTCTTTTCTGCTAAATATTTTTCAATAAAGCACATGTGCAATAATTGAGCAATATAACTGATAGGAATGTATGACAATACCATCTGCTAATTTGGTCTGATTTTGTTTGCTATAATAGAAATATATATTGCTAGTTCAATAATTCTATCTTAAAAAATACATCACAGGTTACTGTAATTTGAGATCATTTAAAGACAAGAATAAAATAATTCTGCCCTTAGTGCTTAACACAATACCAGGTAAATAGCAAGGGTGGGGTGCTGGAGCATGCTGTTTTTAATAAAAAATGGCTGAACCCTCTCACAGTATGGGCAAGTGTGCTTGCTCATATATCACCCATCATGAAGTGGACAAATGAGTTGAAAGAGCCTTGAAAAAAATTCACTGAGGCTGAACGCAGCCTCTCACAACAATGCCATCTGGTACACTGACACAGATTGGTTCCTAGAACACTCGCCTAGCTGGGGAAGCCAATACTACAAGGGGCCTGTGCTCCAGAAGATAATTCCATTTTGTGTGGTGGGGGGGTGATTCTCCCTCATATATATAAGATAGAGATACAAACTTACTATCACACATAATTACATGTTTTGTCATAGTTCTCTCTTTTCAAAATGGTGTTATTTTATACACACTTTTTGGCATTTTACTTTTCTTTATGAGATCCTACAAAATCTGACACATTCCCACTTCTAGTCTGTCAGTTTACAGAATCCTAATTTATTCTTGCTAATATCTATGTACCACTCCAAAGTGGGCATACAAAAATTTGTTTAACCATTTTTCTGTTAATTATGATTCATATTATTTCAGTATTTTGCTGCAATAGACAAGTATCTCTGAATATGTAACTTTTGCAACTGATGTATTTATTTTTAAAGTATAGATTTCTAGAAGTGGATTCCTCTTTCGAAGGGGTAAGCATTGTCTTTCTTTTAAAATGTTGCAAGAGAGATGTTTCCTAAAAGGGTGTTAAATTTTAGTTTCTACTAAGTGTATGTTATGGTATACCTTCCCCTACACAGTTAATGGTGTGTGTTGTAAACTATTCCAGTATAAAATGTACATAAAATATCTTATTTTAATTGAATTTCCCTTAATTCTAGTGAGTTTGTTCATTTTTTATGTTACTTCACCACTCAATCTCTGTGATTCAATATTCCCATGCCCTGAGCAATTTTACTTGGCTTATGTATCCCTTTATAGACTATAATTTATCATTTTATTATATAGATCATAACTTTATCTGTCATTTTTGCTGCACCTTTTTAAATCTATCATTTTTATTGACTTTGTATGATATTTTACCACACAAAGGCTTTTTGTGTTTGCATGGTCAAATATATCCTTTTTATTTTATGGCTTTTGTGTTTTTAGCATTTTCTACCATAGAGTATGCGTCACTGATTTTGTGTTTCTGTACAAACCCATCTGGACATCATTTTGTAAGTGGTATAAATAGTACTCCACTTTTACAAGCTTTTAAATAAATAACCTGTATCATTTTATTTCTAAATAAACCACCATTTTCTCCCTGAATTAAAGTTTCACATTTCTCATATGTTAGCATCTCATCTTGGGAAATCTACTTCAGGACCTCGTAGGCAGTCCTGCGGGTCTCGGTGTTGGAGGCGTGGCCTGATGAACGAGAAGGACACTAATCACTCATCACTCTGTTTCATCGCATGTTTTCTAATTATTACCAACATTTATTCTTTTATAGGACTCTTAAGAAGAATGAATCCTTTTAAAAGCAGAGGATACTTTAAATAGAATTGCTTAAAATTTTGAAAGCACATCAAATTTAATTGAATCACTATAGTAGTGATAGTTTTCTCATTCAAGAAAATGGTAAACATAGTATTCAGTTTTCACTTAAGACTAGTTTTCTTTCAACACAATTTTTGGCATTTGTATAGATTTTAGGCCTTTTTAAAATATAATCTTTAAAGTTTAATCTTAAAAAGAATTTCATTTTATTTACCAGTGCTGAATTTAGTATAAACTTATTTTTTAGCTTTATTGATATAGAATGACAAATAATATTGCATAAGTTGATATTCAACATAAATATTTGATACACATTTATATTACAAAATAATTACAAAAGCACCTTAATCACCTCACGTAATTTCTATCTTTTTTTGTTGTGGTAAGAAAACTTAAGACATACTTTCTTTAAAACTTTCAAGTACGTAGTACAATATTATTAACTACATTCCTTTTGTCCTCTGTAGTCTCCCAGAATTTATTCATGTTTAACTGAAAGCTTGTGCCCTTTGACCTACACTTCTCCCTTCTCCATTTACTCTATTCTCTGTTTCTATGAGTTCAAGGTTTTTAGATTCTACATATAAGTTCAATCACACAGTATTTGTCTTTCTCTCTCTTACTTATTTCATGCAGTAAAATGTCCTCAAGGTCCATTCATGTTGTCACAAATGGCAGGATTTACTTCTTTCTCATGGCTGAATTACATTCGATTGTATAAATACCACATCTTCTTTGTCTATTCATCTGTAAATAAACAGGTAGTTTCCATATCTCCACTATTGTGAATAATGCTGCAATAGGAGTACATATATATCTCTTTGATATCTTGATTTCATTTATACCTGATATATATGCAAAAGTAGGGTTGCTGGATCATATGGCAGTTCTATTTTTATTTTTTCTGGACTCTCCATACTGTTTTCCATATTGGCTGTACCAATGTACATTCCCACCAACTGTATACAAGCATATCCATTTTTTCTCCTCCACTTTGTCAGCAGTTTTTACTTCTTGTCTTTTTGAGAATAGCTATCCTCACTAGTGTAAATTGATATTGTGGTTATGATTTTCATTTTTTAATGAGTAGTGATGTTGAGCATGTTTTCATGAATCTATTGACCATTTGTACCTCTTCTTATGGAAAATGTCTATTCATGTACTTCTCCCATTTAAAAATTCAGATTGTTTGTTTTCTGATATTGAGTTGTATGCATTCCTTATATATTTTGGATATTAACCCCTCATCAGATAGATATTATTTTCCAATTATTTTATTTCATTCTGTAGGTTGACTCTTTATTTTGTTGATTGATTAAGTGCAGAATTCTTTAGATTGATTAATGTAGTCCTACTTGTTTATTATTGCTTTTGTTGCCTGTGCTTTTGTCATACCCCAAAAAATCATTGCCAAGACAAATATCAGAAGCTCTTTTCTGATGTTTTTCTATAGAAGTTTTGAGGTTTTAAGATTTTTCACTGCCTTGGTTAAAGGTAGTTTATTCACTTAACTCATTTTGATTTTTTTTTAATCCTCACTTAAAAATATGTGTATTAATTCTAGAGAGATGATGGGGGGAGAGAGAGAAATACTGAGATGGGAGAAACCTCTGTTGCCACCTACACGGTTAATATAGTATTCTGCACTTTTACTGATTTTTTTCTTCTAACATTTTTTTGTGGAGTCTTTAGAATTTTTTATATATAAGAACTTATCTGCAAACAGACAATTTTACTTGTTTTATTTTAATTTGCCTTTTGTTTTTTTCCTTGCCTAATTTCTTTAACTAAGGCTTCTGGAACTATGCTGAATGGGAGCGATGAGAGTAAATACTCAAGTCTTATTCCTGATGTTAAGAGTAAAGCTTTTAACCTGTCCCCATTAAGTGGGTTTGCCAGATAAGGCCTTTATTCTGTTCAGGTAAGTTTCTTCTATTCGGAGTTTGTTAAAGTTTTTGTCATGAGTTGATGCTGAATTTTGCTGAATGTATTTTCTCCATTTATTGAGATGAGAATTTTATTTTTGTGTTTTATTCTATAGATATATTTATTGATTTGCATATGTTAAATTAAGTTTGCACCTTGTAGATAAATGTCACTAGACCATGGTGTGTGATGTCGTTAATGTGCCATTGAACGAGGCTTTGCTAGTATTTTATATAAAATTTTACATCTAAGTTTATTAGGAACATTGGCTTATAATTTTCTTTTCATGTAGTATCATCATTTGGCTTTGGTATCAGATTAATACTGACCTCATAAAAGGAATTTGGGAATTTTCCCTCCACTTCAATTTTTGAGAAGGACTAGTCTTAATTCTTCTTTACATGTTTTATAGAGCTCATCAGTGAAAGCATCTGATCCTGGGCTTTTTTATGAGTAGGATTTTTGTTACTGACACAATCTCTTTACTCTTTATTGGTTTCTTTAGATTTTTTATTTCCTCATTATTAAGTCTTGGTAGGTTGTATGTTTCAGGAATTTACCCCTTTCATCTAGATTATCCAGTTACTTGGAATATAATATTTCATTGTAGTCTCTTACAATCCTTTGTATTTTTGTTGTATCAACTAGAATATCTTCTCTTTCATTTCTGATTTTATTTGAGTCTTCTCTCCTTTTTTACTTAGGCTACCTAAGGATTTGTCAAATTTGTTTGTCCTTTCAAAAGCCAGCTGCTAATATTGTTTACAATAGCCAAAATATGGAAACAACCTACTTGTCCATCAGCGAATCAATGGAAAAAGATGTGATATACATACAACAGAATAATACGCAGGCATAAAAATGATAAAATATTGCTATGTGTGACAGTGTGGATGGATCTTGAGGGTATTATGCTAAGTGAAACAAGTCAGACAGAAAAAGACAAAAACTATATGATTTTACTCTTATATACAGTATAAAACCAAAAAGAAACAAATGAACATGAAATACAGAAAGAAACTCATAGATACAGACAACAGATTGGTAGTTTGCAGAGTGGTAGGGGGCCAGTGAGTGTGGGGAGCAAAATGGGTAAAGGAGGCCAAATATATGGCAATGCATGAAAACTAGATTTTGGTGGTGAGCACACTATGGTGTACACAGATGTCAAATTATAATGTTGTGAGCCTGAAACATATAATGTTATTAACTAATGTTACTTCAAAAAGAACAACCAAAAAAGTTATTATATTTATTGATTTTTTTTTGTTTTTGATGTTTCTCTGCTCTAATCTTTATTTACTTACTTCTGTTAACATTGGCCTAAGTTTGTTCTTTTTTCCTTCTAGTTTCTTGAGGTATAAAGTTAGGTAATTTATTTGAGATATTTTTTCGTAGTATAGGCAATTTGTTATTTGAAACTTCTCTCTTAAAACTGCTTTGACTATATCCTGTAAGTTTTGCTATGTTCTAGTTTTCTTTTTTATCTTAGATATTGTTTGTTTTCTTTTTATCTCTACTTTGACTCATTTATTATTGGGGATAAAGTTTTAATTTTTTCTAAGTTTAGCTAGTATGCACCTTTTTTGCTAATTTTTCTAATCAATCAGTCTAGTTGTACTTTTTTTCTCACTAAAAAATTTTCTCTTGGTCTTTTACATTATAATCACTATATGGTTGAATAACTCACATTTAATAAAAAAAACAAACCTTTGTACTTATATAAGATGCCCACTCTGGGTCTGGCTGGTGTAGATCAATGGATCGCATGTGGGCCTGCAAACCAAAGTGTCACAGTTTGATTCCCAGTCAGGGCACATGCCTGGGTTGTAGGACAGATCCATAGCAAAGGGTGCAAGAGGCAATCACACATTGATGTTTCTCTGCCTCTCTTTCTCCTTCCCTTCCCTTTTCTCTAAAAATAAATAAGTAAACTCTTTTAAAAATGCCCACTTTCTTTATATATTGAATTTCTAAAATGACTTCAATATATTTGTGGGCATCCTTTACTGTTCCACAGGTTGGTCTTTTCGTGCTGCAAAACTACACCATTTTCATATAGAAATTTTATTATACAATATGTGTTAGGACTAATTCCCCACATTGAACTTCTCTCAGAGATATTTATTGATAAATATCATGAGATCATGATAAATTTGTAAATTAACTTATGGGCAATTAATATATTGACAGTGTTGAAACATTATATCCATGATGTTATGTCTTACCATTTATAATTCTACATTTTTGTCTTTCCAAAGTATTTTAAAGTATGCCTTAAGAGCCAATATACATTCTTAGGTCTATGAGTTTCTATACCTAAATTTTATAATTAAATATGAACACAGTTCCATGTGTATACATGTGTATCCTCTGGGTATGATATATTGAGTCTTCTTTTTCATTTTGTCTTTCATTAGTTTTATGTGTAACTATAAATAGTTACATATAATGCCATCTATTTTTTATATTTTATATATCAATATTACATGTAGCTAATGAAATAAATTATTTTGAGTAATTTTTTTGTTTTCAGATATTTTGTATTTATATACTTTTGTTCAATTGCAAAACAGATAGTATTCTTTCTTTTTTTATCATTGTTCATTACAGTTGTCTTGCCTTTTTCCCCATTGCTCTCCCCTACCCCGTCCCATTACCACTCCCACAGTTAATATCCCCCCACCATTGTCCATGCCCATGAGTTCCCTCTTCATGTCCCTTGACTTGCCCCTTCCCCTTCTTCCCCCTGTTTTCCCTCTCCTCCCTCCCCTCTGGTCACAGTCAGTTTATTTTTTATTTCATTATCTCTGGTTCTTTTTTGCTTATATGTTTGTTTTGTTGATTAGGTTCCACTTATAGCTGAGATCATATGGTATTTGTCTCTCACCACCTGTCTTAGTTCACTTAGCATAATACTCTCCAGTTCCATGCATGTTGTCCCAAAGGGTAGGAGTTCCTTCTTTCTTTCGCTACATAGTATTCCTGTAAATGTACCACAGTCTTTAAATCCACTCATTTATTGATGGACACTCAGGCTATTTCTAGCACTTGGCTATTGTAAATAATGTTACTATGAACATTGGGGTGCATAGGTTCTTTTAAATTGAGTTTCATGATTCTTAGGGTATAATCCCAGCAGTGGGATTGCTGGATCAAAAAGCAGTTCTATCTTTAGTTTTTTGAAGAAATTCCATACTGTTTTTCCACAGTGACTGTACCAGTCTGCATTCCCACCAATAGTGTACTAGGGTTCCATTTTCTATATAACCTCATTGGCCCTTTTTGCTTGTTGATTTGTTAATAATGGCCATTCTGACCAGTGTGAAGTCTTTAACCAGATTCATCAAGAAGCACAGAGAGAGGATCAAAATAAATAAAAACAGAAGTGAAAGAAAAGAAATTACAATCCACACCACAGAAATACAAAGGATCATAAGAAATTACTATGAATAATTACATGCTAAGAAATGTGGAAACCTGGGTGAAATGGACAAATTTCTAGAAATGTATAATCCCTCAAGACTGAGTCAAGAAGAAACAGTAAGCCTGAATAGACTGATAACTGCTAGTGAAATTGAAACAATAATAAAAAAACTCCTGGCACACAAATGCCCTGGAGTGGATAGCTTCACTAGAGAATTTTACCAAACATGTAGGCAAGAACTAATCTCAATTCTTCTCAAACTATGCCAAAACATCCGAAAAGAGGGAAGACTCTCAAATTCTTCTTATGAGGTCAGTCCTGAATAGCCTCGGCAATTTTGAGAAGGAAGAACAAAGTAGGAGGGAACACAATACCTAATATCAAACTATATTAGGACATACAGAGGGCCCATAGACACATAAAAAAAGATGCTAGACATCACTAGCTATCAAAGAGATGCAAATTAAAACCACAGTGAGATACCACTTCACACTGGTCAGAATACTTTCATTTCTGAATCTTATTTCTCTAATAGGTTTTCCTTAATTAATGGATATACCTTCAACCACACAAATACTAAATAGTTTGGCAGTACTGGACACCCTTACCTTGTTCCTGACTGTAGCAGGAAACATTTTTTCTCTTAAATACATTTGTTGACTGTTGAGATTCTAACTTTTCATAATAATAGATGTTGAATGTTCTCCAGTGTTCTTTTAACATTTAGAATGACAAGTATACATATTTTTCTCCTTAGACTAATTACTATGACTCATTATTGACAGATTCCTTAACATAAAATCATACTTGATTTTCTAGATGAAACTCAGATGATTTTAATGTATGAGTTTTGAAATATATCTGATTCTGCTTATTAATATTTTATTTGAGATAGTTGCAATAATATTGGTAATTGAGATTAGACTAATTTTTCATAGAATATTTATCAAATTTTTCATAAAGTTATAATAGCCTCATAAAAATAATGTTATGGTTTTCTATTTTTCTCTTTGCTCTTGGCCTTTTTAAGAACATTTTATTTATCCCTTCTTTAAAAGTTTGGTCAAATTTAACTCTGAAAATGCTAAGGCTTGATCATTTGTTTTAGAGAAACTGATATAAAAGTATACTTCTGCAAAAATTTTATGTTTTGACTTTTTATCTCTTGTAGGTTAGTTTGGTGAAATTATATTTTCCTAGAAAGCTTTCTATTTCTTTTGTTTTCAACTATATTTACATAGCAATATGGAAAGGATTGTTTTTTGATTTTTAAATATCTTTATCTTAGAGGGTTATTTCCTCATAATTTCTCATTTTCTATATCTCTGCTTTCTCCCTTTTCTTTTTATAAAGTATATTTTATTGATTATGCTATTACAGTACTCTCATTTTTCCTCTTTTGCCTTTCTCCACCCAGTATCCCCATTCCCTCCAGCTAGCTCCCTCCTTAGACCATGTCCATGGGTCATACATATAAGTTCTTTGGCTTCTCCATTTCCTATACTGTTCTTTGCATCCCCCAGTATATTCTCTACCTACCAATTTGTACTTTTTAATCCCTGCACCTTTTCCCCTTTTCTCTCCCTTCCCCCCCCAACTGAAAACTCTCCAACTGAGCTCCATATTTATGATTCTGTTACTGTTCTGTTTGTTTGCTTAGTTTGTTTTTTAGATTCAATTGTTTATCATTGTGAATTTATTGTCATTTTAATGTTCATAAACTTGATCTCCTTTTTCTTAAATGAGTCCCTTTAACATTTCATATAATAAGGGTTTGATGATGATGAACTCCTTTAGATTTACCTTGTCTGGGAAGTACTTTATCTGCCCTTCCATTCTAAATGATAGCTTTGCTAGATAGAGTAATCGAGGTTGTAGGCCCTTGCTTTTCATTATTTTGAATACTTCTTTCCAGCCCCTTCTAGCCTGGAAGTTTTCTTTTGAAAAATCATCTGACAGTCTTATGGGAACTCTTTTGTAGGTAACTATCTGCTTTTCTCTTGCTGCATTTAAGATTCTCTCTTTATCTTTAACCTTTGGCATTTTAATGATGATGTGTCTCAATGTGGTCCTCTTCAGGTCCATCTTGTTTGGGACTCTCTGTGCTGTCTGAACTGTGTATCTATTTCCTCCACAAAAAATAAGGAATTTTTCATTCGTTATTTTTTTGAATAAGTTTTCAAATCTATTGCTTTCTCTTATCCTTCCAGCACCCCTATGATTTGAACATTAGTATGTTTGAAGATGTTCCAGAGGCTCCTTAGCCTATCCTCCTTTTTAAAAAATATTTTATTGATTTATTTTTAATAAAATATAGATATAATTTTTTAGAGAGAAGAAAAGGGAGGGAGAAAGAGAGGGAAAAAAACATCAATGTGTGGCTGCCTCTTGCATGACCCCCACTGGGGATCTGGCCCACAACCCAGGCATGTGCCCTGACTGGGAATCAAACTGGTGACCCTTTGGTTCACAGGCTGGCACTCAGTCCACTGAGCCATACCAGCCAGTGACCTATCGTTGTTTTTTGTTTTTTTTGTGTCTTGGATTTTTTTTCTTGTTGTTGTTTTGATTGAATGTTTTTTTCTTACTTATGCTCCAAATGATTGGTTTGATTCCTGGCTTCATCCACTTCATTGTTAGTTCCCTGTAAATTTTTCTTTATTTCACTTAGTGTAAACCTCATTACTGCCTGGGTCTCTTCTATGCTGTTAAATTACTCAGTGAGTTCCTGGAGCATCCTAATAATCAATGTTTTGAACTCTGTATCTGAACTTTAGACATCTGCTAGGTTATTTATCTCCATTTCATTTAGTTATTTTCCTGGAATATTGTTCTTTTTTTTTTTTTTAATTTGGGACATATTTATTTGTCTCCTCATTTTGGGAGCCTCCCTGTGTTTGTTTCTGTGTATTAGGTGTAGATATTTAGACACCTTATCTTAGTAGCATGTCCTATTGTAAAGTACACCTGTAAATTGGATGGGACAGAGATATAGGTAATCTCTAAGGTGGGGCAACCCATGGCTCTGTGTAGGGGAAGGCTTAGAGAAAGAACAGTGCCACTGTCAGGCCTCTGGAGTTTATTCCAGAAGGACGCTGTCTCCAGGCACTCAACCTGACACCAGACACCAGTTTCTCCCACTATGCCACCACTGCCTTTCTAGTGGTTGCCTAGGTGCTGAAGTCCAGAAGCAATGAGTCTGCAAAATCCTAATTTGACTGTGAGCTCTTTACATAGAGACCCCTGCAAATCCTGCAGTTTCTTCTGCTGCCTAAATCCCTAACTTTATACAGCCACACTTATGGGTACTTATCTTCCTGGTGCTTAAGCCTTGGGCTGGGTGGTCCGGGCTGGGGTTAGGATCCCTCACTTCAGAGGTATCCTTCCTGCTTTTTATCCAGTACCTGTGGGTGTGGGACTACCCATTCCATGTCTCCACTTCTCCATGCCACTCTGCGGCTCTCCACATCTCTGCACTTATCTGCACATCTCCATGTCTCTCCTCAAGCATCTCTGCACCTCCTACCTGTCTGGATGAATGTGGCTTCCTTAATTCCTTGTTTGTCAGACTTCCATACAGCTCAGTTTTCCGGTGATTCTGGGTGACATGTGATTTGTAGTCTAGTTTTATTTTTTTCTTAATTATTTACTTACTTTGACTGCCTACTCTCTAAGAGATAAAACTGTTTTTTGTTTGTTTTATTAATTTCTAATTTTGTTGCTATCATAGTTTAGGTGATCATAGATATATCACTGCTGGCATACAATATGGTTAATATAGTATATACCGGGGAGAAACATACAAGCAGAGAAGTAGCAGAGCAGACACAGTCCTGTGAACTCTCCTTTCTCAGCAAAAGCTGAGCATAGCTGTGCTGGATACACTATAAAGGCTTCAGCTGCCTGGGCATCTTACTGAGGGCTCCAAAATCAAATATTAGCCCTACTTGACACTATTTTTTTGTAGCTTAGGCTAAGAGGGATTGAGAGGCACCTAGCTTCTCTAAGAAATAACAAATTGGCAGTAATATTCAGGTCAAGCAGTGAAGCTAATGATTCTACATTTGAAAAGCTAAGGTCTTCATCCCCAGGTCCTCACAGAATAACCTTGTGTCACAGAGATGTTGACATTGACCAGTGAGTGGCCTTGTATTTGCACAAATATCCTCAGTAGAATTGACCAACATTCTGCTAAGCCACAGAAAAGAGGGGAAAAAATGAGCCTCTTATGCCATCCAAATCGGTTTCTCATTAAGGGTAAGGTAGACAGGAAAAAAAAAGTTTTAATATTTATATAATGCCATCCAAATAGGTTTCTCATTAATAGTCACATAGTCATAGTCAGTTATTTTATGCAATTTATTTAAGTTTTATTTTTCTCTTATCATGTGTCGAAGTTCATGTTTTTGAAAAGGAGAATCACTCATCATTTTGAAATATAGAGTTTGATATGTACCTTTAAAATCTACCTCATGATTTTTGTCTAGGTGTAAGAGAAGTGCATTAAAATATGTTTTTCATCATATATATTTTTTATTTTATTTACTTGGTTTATTTTTCATAAATATATTCCTAATTTACTTTTGTAATTATTGTACTCCACTGGTAATTATACCATTTAGTATTGCAAAGATTTTTTGTCTTACTCAGTACTTCTGTTTCATTCAGTGCTTTTCTAATTTGCCTGATACATCCCTTTCTTATAGGAGAACCACATGGAGAGGGTCCCTGTGCCAGGGGCCAGAGAAGCTTTTTCAACTTTCCAGCTTTGTATTTTCTTTGAGATTGTTACAGAGATAAACTGGAAACATGGAATCTTTTTTGTCACCTCTTCGTCTTTCACAGCTGTCAGATTAAGGAACGTGTTTCCCTGCTTTGAGATCATTCAGGTTTTGTTTTCCAAACCACTTCTCCCATGTTCAGATGTTCGCTTTCATTGTTACAGTCATTTCCGGGCGTCACTCCCCTGGGTTCCTCATACCTTGCAATGTGAACCTGCTCTTTCCTGCCTACGGTGTCTTAATTCTTCAGTGTGGCTCTTTTTTTCCCCTATGTCCTCTAAATTAAGTGCAGTCCTTATAGGATAGAGTATTTTCTGAATATTTTTGAAAACCACAGTGCTATTTGATTTTTTATGTAAAATAGTTAATGCTTTTTTGCTTGTTCACTCTTACTGGCAAATTAGGGCTCAGATTTGCCTGATGTGCTTGGATTCAGTCAAATTTCTACTTGAAGTTGAATTTTTTAACAACTTCAGGGTTTATTACTTATTACTCATTCATTCATTCATTTTTGGCAATTTTAGAATTCCACAGCTCCATGAGGTGATGGTATCCTTCGTTTCCCCATTTCCATTGAAAATATTATCTGTGGAATTTTTCTTCCACTAGCCCAGTTGATCTCTTTGGTTTTTAGCAGGAGTTTGGGGAGATTCCATAATTATGTTGCCATGGTGATCCCACCACCCACAATAAAAAATCGTTTTGGTTTTGTAATCTCTGGACAGTTGTATCTGCAAAAAATAATAGACTATTTTTTTTTTTTGCACAATAGAGAGAGTTTCTGAGTTCTGTTTGATGCAATAATTTTTAAACTATACCTCTCATTTTCTTTAAGTTGTTCAATATTAAGAGGAGTGTGCTATAGTCAACACATTTCTTCATGACTTTCTACTGTCTGACATTCAGAGTCTTGTTCCTTAATAGCTGATTATTTACTCTCCTTGTCTCCAACCAAGTGAAAATTCTCTCCAATTCCCCATGATCTGTTGTTATAATTCCACTGGTAGAGATTTTGGAATCAGTGAGGTTTCTTTATTTGAAAACAGATGAAAGCAACCCAGTTGCAAGCAAGATTTGTTTTATTAAAAAGATAGCGAGAAAGCCAATTAAAAGACTAATAAAACAAGCTTGGAAACTGTGTATCCAGGAGCTTTGCCCAAAACCATGCAGATTTGTTCAGTGAAGATGGTTCTGCCAATGCACCTGGGGAGAGTTATTGTAGCATGCTCTGCCACTCACATTGGCACTAGAAGCTGTGTCTGGAACAATGTCATTGGTGCCTTTGAAAACTGATTGTACATGAAAGCAGTGATGCTATTTGTTGCCTAAATCGATCTTCTTAGTCCTCTGATTCGATTTCTGGGATGGGCCATATCATTGGGAAACCTATAATATATTCTCATTTTCTAGTTGTAAGATTAAAAAAATAATTTAAAATCTTATATTTTCAGCCCCTTTAGTGGGAGATAGTTACTGTTTTCTAAGTTAGGAATTCTCTCAACAAAGGCAGTATATTCACTGGGGGAGCAGAGGAGAATGAAGAATGCCTCTACAAGCTCTACACTAATTTGCCTCCCTATATCGTAATTCATTAAAAGAAACATGGGCTGCATATCAGCATTACAGATAGAATGGCTTTGAAAGAAAACTGTTTCTATATGTATGTATAAATATGTATGTGTGTATACACATTTATTTATTGGATTTTGTGTTTAAAGAATGTTAAAGACAATACAAGATTATAAGTAAAATTTTAAATTATTTTGGAATATAAAAATAACATAACTCAAAAGTATTTTAAAAAACAAATTTACTTTAATAAAATTTAAATGCATAAGATTTAACTATAACCCAAATGCAATTATTCATATTTTTATTTTACATGCAGTGAGCACTACAAATAATTTTTAAAAACACAAAACTTAAAATGGTATGTCTTTGACATACAAAGAATATTAGTAGTCAGGAAGTCAAGAATAGTTACAATAATAAATTTGGGCTCAAAATAAAATGGGAAATTGTGTGGTTGTCAGTGTTTAGTCAACAGTTGATTTCAGCAGCACAGTTTTTCCAGTCTCGCCTACTGTTGTTGTACCTCATTCTGTACTCTGGGATATAGGGTGTCAACTAAACCAAAAGAATCAGTTGAATCCTTTTGCCACTGCCCCAATGCCTCATTCTTACTTTCTTGCTGACTCAAGAGATGATAGAAAAAGGGCCCATGAAGGGTGTCACTTAATACACTAGTATCATAAACTCATTCTTATTAAATACTATTTTCTTCACTCTTTCTTTCACCTTGTTTCACTGCTGGTAGAAATTATGAAACAAACTGCCCTCAGGTCAGATGTCGCTGAAGAGAAATGGAATGGGCTTAAGAAAATTATCTGACAAAAACCTTATAGCTTTTATTATATCTGAAGAGATCATTAATTCTCAGTGAGTAAAGCAAGAGCCCAAATAACAGTTTAGAATTTACCAGATTTGGTTAGGCATGTGAATGGATGGCAGGTGGTGGCGGGGGATGGTACACATGTGTACACCTTTCCAACACCAGAAAAAGCACACTTGTCTTCATAAAGGTTATCCTCAGTAATGTCAGAGTACCATGGGAAATACATACCAGATTTAATGTGTGTTAGATAATGGTATCTTTAATTTATATTTTATCTTCTAGCCATAAATTGTGTATTTATATTATAAAACTCTCAATAGGTATTGGAAAGATGAATCATCATAAATTCCAAGTATTCAATATGGAGGAAATTTACCTGCAGTATGTGTTGCCCTTCCTTGTGCTTTGCAGTACATTTCTGACTTTGGAGTGGAAACACGATCTGTTCCAGTAATTAAATAAGATAATGCAGCCTTACCTTATAATAAAATATATTTATTAATTACTATTTTATATGTATATGATCCTGGTAATAGACTCATGTGCTTAAACTCAAATACATATAACTTTATAAATGAAATATATTTTATGACTTCACAAATCATTAACCTCTAAATGTTATTTATATTATTTCTATGGGCACTTCTTTAAATTTAAAAAGGGATTAGTGACTAAAACGAACTATCTTACTAAAATCTAAGAAACTTCCTCATTGTGGGGTGGATGTATATGATCAATACAGATGTCAAACACCATTTCATTGGCTGTTTTTTAATTAAATCATTTCACCTTTTGTGAATTTTCGGTCATCCCTAAGTCATAAAACCAACAGAGCATATCAGCTTGGATATTTTACTATCCACTATGAATGTAGGTATCTGGTATATCTGTAAGTATATACATAGAGAGGCATGCAAATATGCAATTGCAAATCACCAGGTTGAGAAATAATCTCTTCTCACTCTTCTTAATAGCTATAGAGAAATCCTGGTTGCAGGCAAGTGTGAAAGACAATATTTCACTGTTATGATATAATCAGATGACTCTACTGAATGATGATAAAATATAGTCCTACATAATATCTTTTATATGTAGGCATTCACAAAAAGTACCTTTTTTTCTATAATATTTTACCTGTTAGTGTTCCTACTGTCAGAACGGCAAGAAAGCTGTATGAAGGATATCTCAAATCCTCTTTAGTATGCCAATTTTATTCCCTAACACAGGTTAGCATGCTATACTTTACTCCTTTTCAAATGGCAGAATGATAGAGTGAAAATGAACACCTCAGTTATTCTTAGATCTTTGTTTACAGTGAATCCCTTAAAAAAGGTAAAATAGAGGGCAGCGGCAGGTTTTCATTTTTACCTTATAGTGTTTCCAGTTAATGCCACATACAGCTAAGAGACTGCCAAGAAACCATCTATGCTCTTTGGACCCAAGTCACCTAAGCATTTTTATCAAATTAATGCACAAAGTATCTTAACAAGAGTGAAAGAGTAGCAAAACCAGATCTAACCACAGGGCCAGCTTCATGAGCAGGTGACACATGCAGTAACATGGGACTGTGTGCTTAGAAGGACTGCATGTGATCAATGCTGTGCTGTTATCAACTTAAAATTCTTAATTATTTTTTAACAAATGGCCAATATTTTTATATTTCATTGGGCCCTAAAGGTTAGGTAGCCAGTCCTGTTCAACCACTATAGTGAGTCAGTTACCTTCACAGAGAGCCCTTCTTGGTAGATCGTTCCAAGAGCCACTTGATGGAAGTGTCACTTATTCCGTTCCTACTCTTCATTTTCCACTTGAGCCTTCCTTCATCCCAAAGACTTGGACTCTCTCCTTTAGGTTAGAATATAAGAAGCAAAGTGTATCTCTGTTTTCTTTATAAACTCATGCCTGGCACATACTTACTGTTTATGAAATTCTTCCTTAATCAAATTTAATTGACTTATAATGTTTAGAAGGGACTAATTAGAAATGATAATTGTCCTTTTAGAGGTGTATTTTTGGTTCCTTGAATTATGTTAATAAAATTTATATATAAAATATGCACATTTAATGAATAGAGAGCAATAGGTAGATATTTTTAAATTGTACATGATAAAATGACCAATATTATCCCTGTTTTTGAAAGCATTTAAACAGTCAAAAATAACAAAAATAAAATTTTAAAGTAAATATATATTACTTACCCTATGTGGAGACTAAGAACATGTATATGTATCTTTTATAGAACTCAGAATTTGAGAAAATCATCCCCACTAGAAATTGTTTGATTTTTCCTGTGAATTAAAATAAGCCAAGCAAATATTCATAATCCTTACAATAATCCCATTGCAACTGCCTGCTTTCCTGTATTCTTTAAAGTACAAATCCTCATGAACCTCCTTCAACACATTTCTTTGTAAACAAGTACCTTAATATTAACATCAAAAATTTTTTAAAAATTGAAGCAATTTTATATTTGACTTCATTGTTCTTTAGGTTTTTTTGCAATATATTACAGACAAGTTGATCAACTCATTTGAAGATTGGTTCATCTAACAAACAGGAATTTAGTTCAAATGAGCTAGGTAATCAATATTATTTTTTTTCAGCTTTATTGAGGTACAATTGACAAATGAAGCTGTAATATTTTTAAAGCATACATCATGATGGTTTGATACCTGCAAACATTGTGAAAAGATACCTCCCATCTAGTTGATTAAAACATCCATCATCTCACATATTTATTTTGTTGTTGTCAATGAGAAATTTCTACCACCATAGCAAATCTCAATTATACAGCACAGTGTTACCTACTATAGTGACCACATTATACTATAGATCCTACCATCTTTTTCATCTCGGAGCTGAAAGTTTGTATGCGATCATCAACCTTTCTCTATTTATCCATCCTCCAGCCCCTGGGAACCCCTTTTCTACTTTCTGTTTCTATGAGTTTTACTTAAAATATTTACATATTCTACATACAAGCTATAACATGCAACTTTCTATCTTGCTTTTTTCACTTATCACAATGCCTGAAAGGTGCATCCATGTCATTGTAAATGACAGCATTTCTTTCTTTCCAAAGGCTGATGAATGTTCCATTGCTTATGTACACTACATCTTGTTTATCCATTCATCTGCAAATGGATACTTGGTTGTTTCCAAATCTTGGCTATTGTAAACAATGCAGCATAAATCATATAAATACAGGTAGCTTTTTGAGATTACAATTTCATTTTTATATATATACCCAGAAGCAAGATTGCTAAATCATGATAGTCCATTATGACGGTTTCAGAACCCCCATACTGTTTATCGCCGTGGCTGTACATGTTTGCATTCCCACCATCAATATATGAAGGTTCATTTTACTCTACCTTCTTGTCAGCATTCCTCTCTGTCTATTTGATAACAGCTAATTATAACCACTTCATCATATTTGAAGTGATCTCATTATGGTTTGATTTACATTTTTTCTGATGATTAATAATGTTGAACGTTTTATGCTCATTGTAATGTACCTGTCTTTTTTAAAAATATAGAGTTAAGCCCTCTGCTGACTTTTTAATTGGATTGTTTGCTTCTTTGTTTTTGCTATTGGGTTGTGTGAGTGCTATATATTTGGGCTATTAACCTTTTATCAGATATATAATTTGTAAATATTTTCTCCTATTCCATATGTTGCTTTTTCATTTTGTTGATGGTTTCCTTTGCTGAACCAATGCTTTTGAATTTGATATAGTCCAATTTGTTCATTTCTATTTTGATATGTTGATTTTGATGTCAAATAAAAAATAAAAAACATTGCCAAGACTGATTTCAAGGAGTTTACCTTTATGTTTTCCTCTAGAATTTTTATAATTTCAGATTTAATACATAAGGCCATTATTTTTTGGCATTTGTATCACATTTAATTCAAAGTGAAAATATGATATATTAAGGGATTATAAAAAATCTCATAATAAAATGAAATATATTTCAGTCTTATGTAATAAAATTTGACAAAATAAATGAAAGAAAAAGGAGGAGGAAAGAAGGAACTGTTATAGAACAAAACAAGGGGGGCCTGGGACAATAATACTATTACTGAAAGAGACTCAGGTCCGTCATGTCCGCCGCCTTAAAGGAAAGGTATCTCTCAATGCCAGAGATTTGCGAAAAGGAAAGGAAATGTTTATTTAGTGCTATACAAACTTAAAGTAGTGACCTAATGTCTTTATCAAAATCTTAAAGTCCCTTAAAACACCCACAAACACACACAGTCCTTCCTTCCCCTTTGCCCAGCCTGGGGTACCGTATCTCAGGAAATGAAATAGAAGTCCGGGCTCAGGAGTGTCTGGTTATTCCCAGTAATCCATGCTCAGGTGGCAGGCCTCCCTCGGTTGTCGGCACCCTCAGCTGTGTCGCCGGAATCTCTGCTAAAGCCGGGTGGTGGTTCCCACTACTACTGTTGCAGGGGTCCCCATTCTGGCAAAGCTGTGTGGTCCTCTCTACCCCAGGACCACAGGAGTACTCACTCAGCCAAAACCATGTGGTTCTCTCCCACAGAGCTGCGGGTTGTCTACACTGCCAAGAGCCGCATGGTTCTCTCCTCTACAGCTGTCGCACCTGGGCTTTTAAATCCCCTCACCAATCTTCCCCTGCAGCCCCACCTCCGAGTCCTCCCACAATTGGCCACACCTGCCCTCTGCTGTCCTTTCCAGCTTTTCTGGTCGCCATCCTGGGTCTGGGCAGGTGTGGCCCCATGTCATGGAGCCAATCATCTCCAAGCTCTCACGCAGGTGCTGTAACTCAGGGGACCTGCCCCCCCTTATGTCTTGGTCGGGAAGTTACTTCCATCCCCCTGGCTCAGAGCATGGCCACAGCTATTTAATATATCTATGCAGTCAGTCAAAGGCCATAGATATGTTAAATGACCACACCCCAGAGGTTAGCTGCAGAGCTGTTGCTATGCAAAACAGCTCTCAATGGGCCTGCTGCACTTGTCCCTTCCCCCACCCACACCTAGGGATGTAGGAAAATACATCCTAGTATTTTCTGAACACCCCAAGTTCTGGGCCCCATTTCAAATATCCATTTGGGGTCCCTTCTCTTGGCCACACCCTGTAACAGAAGCAAAGAAAGAAAGAAAGAAAAGAAGGAAGGAAGACAGAAAAGGAGGAAGGAAGGAAGGAAAAAAGAGGATCAAGACTGAAATCACCACCAATCATTATGCACACAAGTCAGAATGCCATTAAAATATTACTTATTATCTACATTTTAATTATTAATTTTTACTTCTGTTTAAGTGTATTCTTCCAAAATTGGCCATTATTTAATAATGTTATAAAACATTTTTTATGAATATTCCTGTAAATGAACTGATTTATAGGAAATTATGCTCTTGAGACAAACTGTATGTATATTCTTTAATTATAACTTATTGAATTAAAAGATTTAATATGAACATTAATTTTAATGTGAAATACACATATATAATGTTATTATAATGTTATTATTTATATACTTCTATAAAAATATTCATCTCTAAGGATTTTCACATGTCACTTTGCTTAAATAAGGAAGATTTAACTGATCTTGGGCATGATTATGTTTTTCTGAGGAGTCACCTGCCAAAAGTATTACCCTAAAAAATCAATGTAGAATTTAGATACCCAAATGTATTTCTAGTTATAACTCATGAGTTAAATATTAGGGAAAACTAATTACATTATTAAAATCACCTAAAATTCCTAAAACTAAAAAGAACTTCATTCCTCTTGACTATAAGAAATGTAACTTTCTAATTTGAATTACCACTGAAGCTCAATCTGGGTGACCTCATTTATTCTGCCTGAATAACAAAGATATGCTACAGTAAAAGCAATACTTGTATGTATGTGCATACATATGCATGTATATGTATATACATATATTTAAATATACAGATGTGTGTAGTAGACCATTCTTCATGGCGTGGGTTCACGCTCCCATTCAGAGATGCACAGGACCCACGCCCATGGATAGGTTCTCCCATAGGGAATCAGGCCTGCAATGTACCTAGGCCACTATGAGTCTTGCTTTTTGCTAAAACCCCCTCACCCAGAATTGAAGACATTTACTGCAAACCAACTTCCTAAAGACCATGCTAAACCTTCCAAGGATGAGGGTAACTGGTCCAACTTCTTTTGTCTTTTCATTTGCAAATATCTTTCTTCTGTGATGAGATTACCATCATCCTCTCCTTTGTTTTCTGTATAAGGTAACCACCTGAAGTGAGCCTGTGCATAGTTATTGAGGATCTTCTTGTAATGTGCCCAGTAAGACAATAAAAGCTCATTGGAGCAAGGGCCAAGGCTTTTGCTCCCCTTGAGGGAAAAGCCATGTTGTCCCTTTTCCTCCACTGGGTTCGTAGTCTAGGTGAATTTCTTTTGTTTCAGCTACAATGCCATGGATCCCATGCAAGGGGGCCCACATCAGGTGTGAGCAAAAGTAGATTTATAGTAATTAATAATGTAAGAAATTATGTTAATAATAATTAATAAATTAATACTACAAGAATAAACTCTGTGTTTATGTGTTGCCAAATGTAAACCTAGTTTTGCCCACCCCTGTATATAATGTGTGTAGATGGATAGGTAGATAGATATAGATAGGTGGAAATATTTAATTTTGCCATTTCAGAATTAAATGTACTCATCCTTTCCCAATCCTAATCCTAGCTCAATTTCCTCAACAGTATTAAAAAAAAAGAAACATTGTTCTCACCCTTAAAAAAGAAGAAAATCTTACCTTTTGAGAAGGCATGAATGAACCTGAATACAGAAAACAGACTGACAGCTGTTAGAGGGGAAAAAACATACAACAAACAAAAAAAACCTCATAGGCGTAGAAAAAAAGAGACACTTCATTCTTATAAATGGAAAATAGTATTAGAAATCAAATATGTGGACCAAGGAATCATATTTAATTGTTTCCAAGGAATACCAGTGGTCAGGATAGTACTATTAGTGGGCCACATTAGTTAAAACACTGAAAATATCATTTATTTTTTTAAATTACAACTTAAAATTAATATATGCAATTTAATGATAGAAACATTGTTGATTGTGTATTTTTATAGCAATGGGGATATTTTACATATTTACCCTAAAGATCAAAAGCTTTGCTTAAGGATGCAAATATGCCTTCATTCACAACCTACATCTCTTCTTTCCAGTTCATTTCTGACTTTGATTTTAATATGTCTTCATTTTATTAAGCTATTCAAAAAGAAATAGAGATTGGTGCCTTATTTAAAGCACCAATAAAATAATATCTGATAGCCCTGGCTGGTGTGGCTCAGTTGGTGGGGCATCATCCTTCAAAGTGAAAAGTCACCGGTTGTGCCCTGGTCAGGTCCCATGCCTGGTCTGCAGGTTTAGTGCCTGGTCAGGGCATGTGCGTGAAAGGCTGCCAATGTTTCTTCCTCACATTGATGTTTCTCTCCTTTTCATTTTCCCTCCCTTCCTCTCTCTCTAGAATCAATAAAAGAAAAAATTAAAATATAAATAATGATATTATCAGATAAAATTAGGTCTAATATATTATCAAGGATAAAATAGTAAGAACCCACACATTCCAACACTAATCAAAAACACTAGAATTTTGAAGAACCTCACTATAAGGAATTATAATAATGTCCATATCGCAGATCTCAGGGATTGCAACAAAAGCAGGTATCTAAATCCTGCACATGGCTATAACATATGTTTTTCAAAACTATTTTTAATTGGTAGCAAAAGTTTGTTATCAAGAGAAAATAACTGCCTGTGGAGAGCCTTGACTTAGAAATAGGAATTTGTGTCAAAGTAAGGTAGTATATTTCTCATGTAATTAAAAATAATTAACTAAAACATGACTCAAATATATGGATCCAGTTTTAAGAAGAAATTATACCTGTTCAATAGAACATATTATTAATGTTTGTGAAAATGATAATTTAATTAACAGCCAGACCTGTCATTGAATATTGACCCATTTTATTTATGCTTTATGATTGAACAGTATCCCAAAAGAAAACTAATTAACTAGCTAAGAATTGAATAAAGTTTAACTCTAAATCCTAATTATTGAATAAGGTTGCAATTTGAAAGCATTGTATAATATGGAAAAATGTACCTTTGATAGAAGAGGCTAAGAAATGTTTTACCAATCTGTAACAATTAGCCTTCTGCCCTTGTCTTTGTAAAAAGTTAGAGATTTATAAAATCTTTACTTTTCCTTCCTTCTTCCATTTTGTATGTGATGGGAAAGAGAGTAGTAAAAGACAAAGAAACTATGAAAATTTTTCCAAAACACATCCCAAATCCAAAATTCTATATACATTTGCATATATGTACACATATGTAAAAATGTACATGTCATGTATGGATGTGTAACTGTATGAATATATATTCTGAATAATATTGTAAGGTAAGAAGTAACGTGAAGTTAATCAAACAGATTCAAGCAATACAGAATTCAAAACAGAGGGGGACAAATACAGTTTCCCTAAAATAGGGTACAGATTCAGTTTCATCCAACCACTTTCTTATCATATAGAACTCATTAAAAAAAAAACACTGGACAAATGATATGTCAAAAATAAATGATTTGGTTAAAAAAGGATCTATTATTAGTAATACCTTATATCTCCAGAACTGTATTTGGAACCAGGGCATTGCCCAAAAATTAAAAATAAAGTCATTATTACTATATTCAAAAAGCTTAACTTTTGATGAGCCAAATAGAATAAATGTAATCAACTTAAATAAATTAGGGATATAATTAATTCAGAGAATAATTTCAGAGAAGTGAATTAATATCAATACCAATACCAAATTTGGCACTGATTCTGTCATTTGTTATTTAAGATAATGTTTCTTCTTAGTGACAAGATGTCAAATGCTTTCAAACAAATATGACATATGACAAGACCTCATATGAGGTTCCCATTAGTTTCTATTTATGAAGAAATCTATTTTATTTTTTACATATATGACTATACTTATACCTTAGAATAAATAATAATGGAAATAACAAAGTTGTTGCTTTAAGTGTTCACTTAATAAAATTAATACTAACATTAATTTGTCCATCAAATTTCAATTAAAAGCACTGACCATGAGCAGATACTAAAGTCGGTACTGGAGAGAATGTCATGAACAAGACAGTTCTGATTTCTGAGGCACACAGACTAGCTTCTTTTCAAGGACAGTTTATGAAAAAGCAGCAGGGAGGCTTATTTATATATATTTTGGAAATTATCACTTTTGTTTTGGAGTTTATGACTTACTATAAAGATACATCTAAGAACATGGAAATAAGGGAATTAACATTGTCTTATGACTTAAAAGTTAATTCAATGTAATCAATTAGAGAAAAGATCAGCAAAGTCATCTTAAAAATAAAGAATGGCTCCAAAAATTTCAAAACAAATCATAACTTGATTAAATATATTCATATATCAAAGAAATAATCTACCATTCAGGAGAAGGCTATGAGTCTTGAAAGTGAGGAAAATATATACAGTTGGAAAAACATTGCTAGTCCCCATCCAAATACTCTAGATCCATAAGGGAGTGTGTTTTTCAATAGTGAGTATTTTCTTAAAATCAGAATTAAGAACTAATTGTATTAAAGGTCTGTGGTTTAATACTGAGCACACCAAACAAATTCCTGAATATAATTTGCTTTTTTATGGAATCTGCTCACAGAGAAAGATGTGATCATACTGATAAAAGTATTATAGTCCAGGCCCTGACCAGGTGGCTCTGTTGACTGGAGCATCGTCTGCTACATCAGGAGGTTGTGATCCCATCCCCAGTCAGGGCACATGTCTGGGTTGCAGGTTTGATCATCGTTGGGGTGCCTACAGGAAGTAACCTATAGATGTTTCTCTCTCCCACCTATGTTTCTCTCCCTCTCTCCCTTCCTCTCTCTCTAAAATAAATAAAACCATATCCTCAGGTGAATATTTAAAATTGTAATGATATTTTTTAAAGTATTATTTTCTGTGTGATGTTCCCAGCCCTCATTGTAATAGGATATTGACATCTGATTTTATCCAGCAGTCTCTCAGTGAATGAGACTAACCTTTCAAAAAGTCCACATTCAGTATACTGACGCAATTAGAATTCTAAATCTGAAAACCCAAGAGCTGAATTATGACAAATTCATGAAGGTCTATCAAAACACATGCCTCATAATTGGCTTTTCAGGCCACAATTTAATTTAATGGTGAATCACTGATCAAATATAACATTGTTATCCAAAATTTCTGTTTTCTGATATTGTAGTCTGGGTGGGAAACACAGCTACAACTCTAAGCAATGGGGCACTATTTTGAGATGTATTCCATGCCTAACTCGAACCCCATGGAGTGTATTGCACAAATTCTGTCTTAGATTATGGGCACTGATAGTTCCACGGTCACTATAAGGTGCCAGTTAACATTCTATCAACTGCAATATGTTGGTGGAAATGAACATGGACAGAGAACTGTGGAAAGTTGATTTTAGAAAAGACACTGCAAGCAAATATGTTTGCATGGCATATGGTCTATCTCAGAATCTAATAAAATACTGCAAAACTGGTTTTTAAACAACTATGTTCAGTAACAAGAATTTGAGTTTCAAGCTAAACATGGGCCTTTATCATCCTAAATGAAGGCCTCTAAAGAAGTTTACTTTTATAAAGACAGTTCTCATTTAATTCTTTATTTCTAGAACCTCTCAGGTGAACTTTTATTCTGGCTATGGTTGTCAAATTAGATAGCAGAAAGCAAAAGATGTCTTTAATAAATCAATATATGTATATATGTGTATATACACACATACACGTATGTGTATATATATAAATGCATATATATGTATGTTCACATATATGTCATTCATGTATATATAAATGAATAAGCCTTTGGGGAGGTGGGGGAGTGTTTTCTTTTTTTCAGTACTTTGTCTCAAGCATCTGGTTTTTTTCTATTCTTTTAAATTTTTCCAAATAATTTTGATTAACCTTTCTTTCTCATTGTTTCCTTCTTCCTGATGACATTTCTTCAGTCAAATAATCATGACTGGAGTTTGTCCTCACAATCTTTAACTGAAAATTACAGGAAGAAGCTGTTGTTTTCAGTGTTCATTTTGCGCTTGGATAATGCTAACTGATCCAGAAATAGCAAGCTGCCCTGTCTACAGAGTAGCTCCTTCATGGGGGCAAGGGCTGGGAGAGGCCAGTGTGAGGAACACAGGGGCCTAATTAAGAACAAATCCACTGAATTTCTCCCAGTGACTATCAGGGGGATTTTTAAGGGTAGAAAGTTGATGTTATATCCTTGGCCCACGGTAGAAGTAGTATTACTAGTAGTACCAACAAATTGTGTATTGATTAAGAGTTCAAAAAGTGTTTTCCCACACACTTGTATCAAGGAATAAATCCAAATGACAAATTATAGTTATTTTGGTAGAACGTGTTGCAAGCCAAGAATAATGAAAAACAGTGTCTCTATGTTCTTATGTAACCTTTCTAGCCATTCTACTATTAATCATTGAACAATCTTTTAATGTGCATCCCTAATGGGCACAAAGAACATCATTTTTAAAAATCTGAAAAACGAATGAGCCACTGGGGCAGAGCCATTATTCTAGCCACATGATAAGACATTTCTCTAAGGGAGTAAGAGGGTCTAAACAATGTGCAGAATTCAGGGTCACTCTGGCTCCATCTACCAAGTAAAATGCTGACTAGTATCCCCAGCCTTGTCAGTCAGCCAGGCAAAGTTAAAATTAATCCTGGGAAGCTTATCTTTTATTCAGATTAATTAGATATAGAGTTGCACAATGAAAATTAATTAGGGAAACAAAAGGTAAGATAATTCACAATGCTACCACTAAGAACTGCAAGGTCTCACTCTGTTGGACCAATAAAGCAGAACCTGTTGCCACAAGTTCAGGATAAACCCTTGTTTGTGTTTGGGAGTTATTTGCCAGACATTATGTCAGAGCCACTGGTTCAGGCCTAGTGATCTCTGATTTCCTGTGAATAGTCGTCAGCCAATCTTCTAAACAGTCCCCAGGACTTCACATAAAGTATTAGGTATTTCTAGGGTTTTGTGTTTTTAGGTAGTAGTTTGCTAAAAACAGAAATCAAAAAAATTTAATTTCCAAATAAATGTTAAATGACAATAAAAATATAAGAGTTGAGGTTATGTTCAGTAAAAATGTTATCCTTCCACATTAATTTTCTATGAAAATATAATATTATTTCTCCACAGCCATTTTAAAGCATGCGACACCATAAAATTTTTTTATGACTCCCCCACTGCTGTAATGACTAGTGCAATGAAATATTTAGTTTGTAATTATTCACTTTGAATACCTGTAAATTGTCTATGGAAATCTCAATTAGATCTAAAGCTCTCCCCTAACTGTTTGAACACAGCTCGGTTTAACAGATTCGATTAAGTTTGCAGGATAATTATCATTCCCAAAATATAACTACGCACAGTAAAAGCTGTCGTACAAGGAGCAGCAGCACTAAGCCCGCCTCCCAGCAACAGTACCTGAAAGAACTTCCAGTGTTATTTTCCATAATAAGGCCCACTAGTTGGCGGAACCCCTGGAAGCTATGCAAACAGCAACACATCTGTTCCCTAAAAGGCAAAATGCTGTTTCTCAGTTGAGATGTTTATTCGTTTTACCAGCAACATTGTGAGAGAGCAAAGCCTGGAGCTGGCTAGAAGATGTTTTCCTTTATAGGTTGATATTCTTATAGGAGGAGGAAAGTCTGGCAATGGCAAAGACAGTGAAACCTCAAACTTTGATTCATGCTACTTAAGAGAGTAGCCTGCTTTCCAAATCGGCAAAATCAAAGGGTATTCCATATGTTTTTCAAGATGTCAAGACAGAACACAAGCTAAAGTCCTCAGTAGGAAGAGAAAATTTTGAAGTCCACTAGTTAGCTCATTTAAACTAGTATATACAGAGCTAATTATTTGTTTAAATGTGAAATCGGGCCTTGATTTTTAGTGCTTATGAATAAATAAAATGTTTAGGCATTTCACAACCATCTTTGAATTTCACAGCTTCTTTTAAAGCAAGGAACAGAATCTAGCCAAGACTTTCAAGTAATTGTAACTGTTCTGAGATACAATTTAACCTGAAGGAACAATGATCCTTTACCATAAAAATGCAAGCTCCTTTAGAAATTAATCATTTCTATTTTGCAAATATCACCTATATGCTGAAAACTTTCAAGTTCGCATTCACACCCTCTCTATGCTCCTGAGCTCCAGTACTTCATTTCCAACTACTTCCTGCATATTTAGATATTTTCCCTGCTATTTGAAAGACAATAGGTTAAAAAACAAACTCATTTACTTTCTATCCCACAGTAAGTCTTTCCTTCTCCCTGCTTCCTGCAGTGCTTTGTGTTGTTTTTAAATAGCACATGTTGCTTTAACAACACTGTAGTCATCCAGTGTTGACTGGTTTTAAACCTGGTCATCCAGGTTTAAAAATAGGTCACTATCCCACAACTTCCCATCTAGTCAATCCCATTTGTCACCAGTATTACCTGCCTACTCCAAAACTTCATTTCTTACATTCTATTACATACATATAGAAATCTTCTGTATTGTTTTCCCCCACCAGTTCCCACCTTTTCATTCTGTTATGAACAACAGTTAGATTGCTAGTTCCCAACTCTAAGACTCTGCCACTTTCCATGCAAAGCACAGAGACTTGAACTCTGTCATCAGGGCTCAACCCCTACAAACAATCAGCATATATTGTTGAACAAACATGAATGTAGAACAATTTGTTCCATAAACTAGTAGGTGCCAGGGACTGCACTGTCACTATAACATAATGCGTGCTAAACTGAAGTGACTTTTCCCCTTATAACACCTATAGTCTGTTGGGAAGGTAATCTTTGTTAATATTACTGCTTCCCTTCTTCTTAGCTGGTGACTGCAGGAGTGACCTAACCTCTCTGTGTCTCAGTTGTTCCATTTATAAAATAATGACTAAAGAGGGGCAAAATATATTTTCCTATTGGATTGATGTAAGGGTTAAGTAGGGCAATATATGCTATGTTCCTGGTCTAGGATATTTATTTCGAAATTATTTGATGCAGGTAAGTACAATTTCTTTTCCAGTTGCTCCCATTTAGCCACATGCTAGATTCAGGAACTCACCCAACCTCGAAGGTTCATGCTAATTGTCTCAAGGCATGGATTCCCCGACACAGTTAGTTTCACTTGCTCAGATTTCTAAATCTCTATCCAGTCCCTTACCTTATCATTATAATTAATTTTATTATAGTCATTATTAATTTATTAACACACCTTTAACCATATTGTTATCATAATTTATTAAAGCCTTACTATGAACTAGACCTTACATTTATTTAATCCTTATAAAGAACGTATCATATTATTCCCATTTTACAGATGCAGAAACTAAATTTTTAGGATAGATGGGAAGGTATTAAGTAGCTTAGTAGTTCCTAGAATGTCACTCAGTCATGAAATCAGGTTCAAATCTTCATCTGCTTGACTTCAAAACCCACAGTCAGCCTCTCCATTATGGGTCTTGATGCAGGCTACTACCCTGTCTTGAGTCTGTCTTAGCCAGCTTAATGTAAATAAATGCACTGAGAAATACATTTCTCCATGTATTGATTTAAAGGATAAATTATATTTTTATGTAACATCCTTTCACTCAAGACGTTGTTTGAGAGAGGTGTTGAATACATATTTATTGGATGAATGAATGCATGGATAAACAGAAGAAGTTAAATTTGTAGAACAGAAAAATCAGGGAAATATCAAGGGAAAGGGGATTTATCAGGGTTTCTGTGTGCATCATCCTCTCTAAGCAGCAGAGGCAAAAGTGAAATGGAGGGAAAAAAAAGAGCTATGGACCATGATGAAGATGATTAAAGAGAGTACAGAGCAGCTGTCAAAGCAAATATCAAGCAACATTAATAACTTGATCGCTCACCATGAAGCTGTCTCAAATATTTCCAAGAAAACGAGATCCTTGCTGTTGCACAGAGTGAGTGAGAGTCATAATCAAGTGCAGATTCAAATAATTTTTATCAAATATCTTAAGCTGCAAAACTAAAAAAAATAAAAAGACATTTAAACTAATGGAAAATACATGACTCAGAGGAAAATATTATTGCATTTCTGATATTTCAATTTGGAGCAGAGTTGATAAAAAACAGGATCTGCAATGTTTGCTACCTATTATCTAAGTTGTTTGAGTAGTCAGATAATATCCCCAAACTTCTGATGCTTATCCAAAAATAACTGTTGAGAGACTTACCACTAAAATGCTTTAGCACTCCCAGACTGATTTTATAAATATTTCAACCTGTCCTATAGGTTTGAAAGATAACCTATATGTGTAAAAATAAGAATTTGAGATCAAATTCTAATTTCTGTTCTTAATATGAAATTACTTATTTAGTTTGTATTTTTAAGTGACAGTGATTTTTCATACATGTCTCATGTCTTAGTAACAACTTTTCTGCATGATTTCTTGACTATGGTGTCTAGTAAATCTGTTTACTTACTCATTCACATAGTTTTTCACTGAACTAAGTTGTAGGTTTTGTGCGGTGACATCTGCGCATCCCTGTATGCAGACAATGTGAGCTACAAAGGAAGCAGAAAATTTGGTATCTTGTATCATTAAGGGGATATTTACCATTTATGCGCATTAGGGAAAAAAGCAAACAATTATATACTGATTTGGCAATGTTAAAAATCAAGTATTATTGTTCTTCCATCTTTTACTGTCCTGTTTGATTTTGGAGAGAAGATGTAAGAAGATGATAGCAAATGACAAAAAAAGATAGGGGTAAATAATGGAAAAGAACAAAAAACGCTAAGCAGAGTTGGAATAAAATGAAAGCTGCGTGGCACAATGACAACCACGGTGCTATCGGAGAGCGGCTCGTGAGACTCTATTAACGGCAGAGCAAGTTGCATCATGTGTACTTTTAATCTTTGCCTAAAACAGTTTTATTTATCTGGCTCTTCCTTGCACTTCAACTCTCATCTTAGATGTTGCATTAAATAAACTTCCTAAAAGATTTCACTTACAACCACCAAACCACGCTACCATCACACAATCCGTGATTGATCTCAGGCTCTCCCTCTGTCATCTGAAGTTTCAAACTTTGTTGGGTACGTCTCTGCTTTCTTCAGGCCCTGCATGTAGTAGGTGCTCGTGGTAAATTCCGGTAGACTGAATAAACGAATAAACAAATAAATTCACATTCTCATTATTCTTTTCCAAAAGATTATGTTTACATGTATGATTGCTAAAATATTTGTCCTCACATATTCTGAAGCATATAATTGCATGTAACAACATGATTATTTATTTTTAACAACTGTATTTCCAAGGGCCTGAATATCCCGGGACAGAACCACATACCCGTATTACTGTAGGGGCGGGCTGTCAGGTTTTCCTCTCGTCCGTCTCTACCGCCGAGTTCAGGATCAGCTGCACGGCCGTCGCACACACGGTCCCTTGACCTTTGGCGCACCGTGTGTGCCATCCATCCGTTGCTCTACCTCATAGGCCTTTGCTTTCATTGCGTCCAACTTTACAAAGAAAAAGAAATCAAAAGCTTAAAAAAAGTAAACTAGCAATGTTCAGAGAGAAAGACATTGTTAGGTAAAAAAAGCCTAGTATCTCAGAACTCCACTGTAAATCAAATTAGTTTTGAAATTCATAATTATTTCAATAACTGATAAAGAAAATTATATTTATTTTTTTCTCCAAGGATCAGTATTAAAAGACTGAATCTATTACTTAGAGAGTTTCTTATATCATCAAGCTTAGGATTCAGGCATTCTGAAGAAAAATAAAATTCTCAAGGTCTTTGCCCACTAATCAAAACCAAAAGAGTTAAGGTAAACTGGGGCTTGCTCTCACTTGGCTGGTAATTAAAGATGTGTATTTAAATTAAAATGGTAAATAAATTTCTGGCATAGGTATCTTTTTTTAATCCCCTTGACATTCCTTTCAATTTATATTTTTTCTTTAAATGTTTATTCAATTTTCTAACTTTAAGTTATAATAAAATATTAACATGCTAATCATGCTAATCCCTGGATTCTCAATTTTTCTAAAACTAGATTCACACTATTGACAGAACTTCTGTTTCATTACTTTACTTAGAATTGTGTAATTCAGATATATGAAATGTCCAACTATGGTCTCTACAACAAGAATGCAGTAAAAATGCTCACTTGGTTAGGGAACAAACGAGTAAAAAAGTTTCTGTTACTAAAACCATAAACATGTGAATAAATGCACATTAATTGCTCTTCATATTTTGGGGATCATAAGAAGGATAGTTTACATTTTATTAGTTAGCTTTGGAATAAGTTAAACAAAAGTATAGATCAGAAAAAAATATTAGAATGGTTCATCCCTGAATATACAGCTATCTATTGAAAACATTTATGGTATATTTTAGTAAAATAAATTCATTGCAAAAAAAATAAACTGATTTGCAAGCACTACTATAAACATAGAGCTTCAATGAGATTATCCTAAAAGTGGTGTTTAATGCATAGACTTGGGAATAACCAGATATTATTACATATGTCTCCACTAGAGAAAATTATGCCAGCACTGAATGGCTAGAATACTATCTTTTGTCCCAGAATAAAAGAAGGAAAATACCTTTCTTAAGTCTCAGAATAAAACAAAAATTTAGGAAGTATCTAAATTGGTATTAGAAAGAAAAAGAAGTTCCTTTTATAACATCTCTGATATCAATGAGAACTTTCTTATTGTTGCATTAGTAGTCATGGACTGATGTTCCCCTTGTCTTCTTATATTTTCCCCTTAAAATAACAAAATATACATTAATTTTGGTGGATCCTATTTAAATGACCTTTTTCCAGGTACCAAATTTGGGGAAATTATTTTGTGAATCAATTAGATCTGCATGAAAATCCTATTCCTTCTGTTCATGTGGTAAGGGATGCCTAAAGCCACTGAATATGGGGATTATTAGATATGTTTTTCTAAGGAGGAAATAGTAAGACAAAAATGTCCTGCCTGAAGTTACAGTTTATAGATTGGAAAAAGGCACAGACAATTAAAAGATGAAGCTACTTAGGGCAAATTACTTGCAATCAAGCTGCAGCTAAATGAGTTTCTTGATGAGGAAGCCAAATTTATGTTGTTTCAAACCAGGGAGAAACATTAAAGAAGTTGAAAGGTGAGCAAAATGTTAGTACAATTGGAGCCAGATAGGTTTATAAGAGAAGTTATGGAGGCAATTACAAGAATGCCTTCTGAAATACGCATACGCAGGCACAGACGTACACACACACAGAATGAGACACAAAACACCTCAAAATAGAAGACCATATGATTACACACACGTTTATCCTTCATTTACATTTTATGTAGATGCCCCTTCTCATCATAAAAGCCCTCTGGCTTAAAAACTCAATCACAGAATATAATCATTTTCTCCCTCAATCTGCAATTTACTATAGACATTTTATTTGAAAATGATGTATTGTTTAAACTCTAAACAACTGTGTTTTCACTTTGTTTCTCTCTGCCCTAAATTATCCCTTGGCAGCTCTTTGAGTTGATTTCGAAAGAATATATTTGATAATGAATTCAGAACTTACACAAAGCACAAAAGCGATGTGAAAGCTTCAAATGTGAATTACCACATTTTTTCTCTGCCACTTGATATATATTTTAGCATTCAGGCCTGCATGCATCAATTTCACTGAAAGCAGGGTATTGTCTACATATATCTGCTCGAATGGAATGACTTTCATGATTTTGCAGTTTTGAAAAGGCATCAGGCCAGGCTATCCTTCATCCCATTTCTGTTGCATTGGAATGTTAGACATAGCACGGTAGACAAAAGGAAGGTATAATGCAGATCCTTATTGGCAGTCAGCAACTACAAGTATATAGAGAAAGAGATAATTTTCTGCTGACATTTTTCCTTATCTTGATTCCCTTATCCTTTCATGCATTAAGTTTTGCATGAACAGTACATGAAAAAAAAAATAACAGCCTTTGTCTAAAAGAGACAAAAAAGCTTTATCCTTCAAATGATCCTCTTAAGAAAGTAAAAATTCTCTAATAATCAAGAATTAAAAAGGACAATGTACAAAATGCCTATTTTTACGGCACCAGATAAGAATGTAATTCTGTTACTAACATTGTTTTCTTATCATTGAAATGCAACATTTTCAGCAGTGCTCTGGTCACATCTGCCATTGAAAACAGGCCAGGAAAAGCCCAATGCCCACAATGGTAATGAAGAGGTCTTTTCTCGTCTGAAGTTGCCCAACTAGCAATACATCTCCCATCTAACAAAATGTAAAGAACACATGTAGATAATATTCTATAGGACACAGGAAAAAGTGGCCAACAAAATATTTGTGTATCTTTTTGTTGTTGTTTCTTTCCAGTGGATTATAAATTTTCAACAAGATGTTTTAAACACTTTTGGAAGGTGTCTCATTACATTGAACATTGACTGAAGGATCATTTGTCAATTGCAGTCATACCACCTGAAAGTGATGAGATTTTCACATTCACCCCAAATTAGCCTGGTAGGGACAGCTTAAAGAAAATGGGACATAAAGATAGAGGATAAATTTCACTGTTAACTGACCTGGTAACTGTTAACTGAGTGATCAAAATCATCATATGGGTGACATTTGTCTTAATAATATTCGTAAATGCAAGCCTTATGAGGCAAGTCTGCTAGCAAAGAGTAGTGAGGAGTACCTGACCAACTATCCTTCACATCTGAGGCAGTTACATAACCAGCAAAAGCAAATCCTAGTAAAAATATACACTGGAATTCAGTGACCTGGATTTTCCTCTGAACGTCATCACTATCTAGCTTAAAAACCTATGCACATCAGTCTACCCTTCAAAAAGATGCTTTCTAATAAGCCAGGTGATGGAAGACAAATACCGTATGATGTCACCATTAACAGGAACCTAATCGACAAAATGAACAAACAAGCAAAGTATAATCAAAGACACTGAAATTGAAAACAGGCTGATAGTGATCAGAAGGGACAGGAAAGGGGTAATGGGTGAAAAGGGTGAAGGGTTTACAGGAACATATGGACAACAACAAGCAGGGGTGGAAATGGGGGAGGGAGATAGGGAGGGCTGGGATGGTGGGAAAAAGCAGAAAACTGTACTTGAACAACAATAGAAAAATTTTTTAAAAGAGTATCAAACAAACAAAAAGATGCTTCCTTTTCTACAAAGTGAAAGGGTTGAACTAAGTAGTCATTAAGATTCTTAGAACTATGTGATGCTAAAAATAGTTCCATAACCCTAGGTTTTTAAGCCTTGTTACACTTCTTTTGGTTAGAGAAAAAAATGTATATTTATAAAGTTAAAATCTTTACTTTTCTATGCATAACTGGGAGCTATAGCAACTCTAGAAGTAACTGACCCAGTTGCTAATCCCTGAGGTCCTGGGGTAAATGTTGTAGACAGGATAAACTTACAGCAGTTTCATGTATTGTTTTTCTTTCTATAAAATAATTCAATTTTAAATATCTAATAAATTGTGTACATAACTTACCCACTCCTGTGTAATAATTTATACCAGATTCAATAACTTCAAAGTAAACAAATAAACAAAAAATATATTACTGTTTGTATTCTATAGGTTGGCCAATTATTTCATCTCCTGGCCTCTCCCCAGGCTTATTCAAATAGAAAGACCAAATGGCTTTACTTATTTATCTACAAGTTCGTGCTGACCAATAGCCTCTTATTGTCCAATATGGCATACTTTCTTACATCATGACAGACTGAGGACAGTAGCACAAGAAGGCAACAACAGAAACTATAAGACCCTTTAAGAACTAGGATCCAGAATTCACATGCTAAACTTTTGTCTCAATCTCTCAGACCAAGCAGTTGCAAAGCTGCGCAGACTGAAGGAGATGCAAGAGCAGATTTTACCTTTTGTTGGCAGGAACAGAAACATTACATAGCAAGGGTTATGAACACACCGAAGACATGTCAGTGGGGGCCATTTTAGAGCTCTCTACAACATTATGTAACATTTCTCATGTAATTTCTAGCTTTCCCACTGCAGTATATGTGGTCAGGGAGCATACACTTTTTTAATCTCAGCCATATTTACATCATTTAATATAATCTTTTGCATGCTTTAGAAACCTATAAATATTTGTTGAATAAATAATTAAATTAAATGGATGATTTAATAAAAAATTAACAGACATATTTCACAAACTTCTGCCTATTTAGATAAAATTTCATTCTCAGAAAAAAGGGTGCTACTTCTATCCTTGAAATCCACAAAAAAGTAGCAATTCTGCAAACTAGACCTCAGTTTACTTACGTTTTTTTTTTTTTGAGTATCAAGATACTCATTAGTTTTCCATTGCTGTTGTAATGAAAGACCACAAACTTATCAAATTCATGTAGCTTAAACATATGAGTTGACAACTTTGTCAGTCAGAATTATGGCTCAACTGGGTTCTCAGCTCAGGTTTTTACAAGGCAGAAATCAAAATACCATGTGGCTGGGCTTTTATCTGCAGAATCTGGTGACGAATCAACTTTCAGGATTAGTGAAGTTGCATAGAATCCAGTTCTTTGCAGTCCTAGGATGAAGGCCCTCCTTTCTCACTGACTGGTGGCTGGGAGTCTCCCTCAGCTCCCCCAGGCGGCCCACATTGCTTCTCACATAGTCCCCTCCACCATCAAGACAGTGCCATTCATAGATTCTTTCCTGTGTTCAAGACTGAATTCTTTTCCTGTCCTCAGCTGGGAGAATATTTTGCTATTTTCTTTTCCTTTCTTCTTTTTTTTTTTTTTAAGAGGAAGAGAGAGCAAGAAACATTGATGTGAGGGAGAAACATCCATTGGTTGCCCCCTGCTCATGCCCTACACCTCCACAGGGGTTCCAGCACCCTAGACAGGGAACTGAACCTGCAACAGTTTTGGGGGTAGAGACAACCCTCCAATCAACTGAAACACATGACCACGTCAAAAGAATGCTTTGCTGTTAAGAATTTATATAATTATATTGGCTTACCTGGGTAATCCATGCTAAACTCCCTATCTGAAGGTCAATTGATTATTACCCTTACTTATATTTGCAGAGTTATTTTTACCATATAATATAATACATTCACAGGTGTATGTATTCACTAGAAGGCCAAGGTCAGGGGTAAAATTCTACCAAAAATACTAGACAGCAATAAACTTTAACTGCTAGGAGGCAAGGAGATTGGGGTAAAATAAAAACTTAAACACAGAACATATCTGAATTAGTACTTCTATGGAATTTACTAGCTATCTAATTATGGTAAATTCACTTTACCTTTAAAAAACTCAATTTTATTTTTTAATATGAAAAATACAAATATGCGTGTTTATTATATCATATACACACACATATCTCAACAAAATGTATTTTTCAAATGTTAGTATTAAAGACCATGAAAAGGAATAATATCTAAAGACACTAAAAGAGTACTCTTAAATTATCTATTTATTTATTCACTGGATTTTTGTGAAACTAACCCAATACGCAATACTTAATGCTTAAGAAACTATCTTTTTTAAGTACATAGGACTTGCCCAGGACAAAAATAAGGATTTAGAAAAAGAGGATTTCTAAACACCAAGTCTGTCATGTCTACTCTCCTCTTCATAATCCATTGAAACTAAGGAGTATATCATAGGTCCGTTGTAAACTAACCTACTTACTGATCTAAAGGTCTCTGAAAATATTTCTCATTCAAAATTAACTGAACGCAGTGTTATAGAATTTGGATTATAGAGTGTTAATAGGCTAACATGTCCCTCAAAATTCATATGCTGAAACCCTAAAATGCAGCACATCAGAATGTGTCTATACTCATAGATAGGGCCTTTAAAGAGGGGATTAATTTAAAATGAGACTCTCAGTGTGAGCCTTTACCCAATCTAAATGGTGTCCTTTTAGGAAGAGAACATTGGACATGCAGAGACACACTAGGGTTCTACACACACAGAGGAAAGACCATGTGAGGACACAGTAGGAAGAAGGCTCCCTGTAAGCCAAGGAGAAGGGCCTCAGAGGAAAGCAAATTGGTCAATAACTTGTCTTGGACTTCCATCCTTCAGAATTGTGAGAAAGCAAATTCCTGTTTTTGTTTTTTTTTTTAATCACCAAGCCTGTGGTATTTTGTTTTATTACCACAGGACAAGTCTTATCAAGCAAATACAAAAATGAAAGAACATTAAAAATAAACATTAGTCAGTCATCAGTGGTAAAATTTATTAGAAAGTTTTACTCACAATTAGACCTTTTAAAAAAAATTAAATATTAGGAACAATTTTCAAATTGGCTAGTCAACACTTAATCACTATTTTCAATTTCCTAGTGTCAGAACAAGGAAAGTTGGATGACACTGGCCAGGTGGCTCAGGTGGTTGGAGCACCATCCTGTACACCAAAAGGTTGCAGGTTTGATTCCTGGTCAGGGCACGTACCTAAACTGGGGATTCTATGCCTGGTTGGGGCACATATGGGAGGCAATCAATCCATGTTTCTCACTCACGTCAGTGTCTCTCTGTCTCTCAACTTCTCATGTTTCTCTTTTTCTCTCTCTCTCAACTTCTCTCTCCAGAATCAATACACATATCCTTGGGTGATATGTTTGTCTTTTTTTTAAAGAATCAACCAATAAATTCTTGGTTATAATGAAGGTTATAAGCATGGGAGTGACGCAATCTGATCTATACTTTAAAATAATTTCTCTGGATACTGAGTGAAGAATATACTGGGGCAAAAAATGATGGTTTAGAGTAAGGTAGTAGCCTAGCAGTGGCTATCCTTGGGGTGTGTTTTAAGTTAGAGACATAGTTAAAGAAATCCACTAGTCTCATAAGGTATGAGGAAATGTAGAAGTCAAGATTGATATCATTATATTTGGCATGAACACATAGGTGACTAGTGATGCCATTTTATAACACTGAGATCAATAAAAGAAGACAAATTTGGAAAGAGAAAGTAAGCCTTTGGTTTTGGTCATCACAGTTTCAGAAACCTTTAGATGTTTAAGTTTTAATGAATTTGCATTCAGAGTAAAGTCTGGAGTTCTAAAAAATAAAAAATAAAAAAATCTGATAGATTGTTGATATAGGCACGGTACTCAAAACCATTAGAGCTAATGTGATCACCTGGAAGTGGAGGAAGGAGAAAGAGAAGTTGAAGGACAAAACTCCAAGGAACTCCACATTTGGAAAACAAGAAGAGGAGGAGGAGCCAGAATAAAGAGGAAGAAGAGATTAAGGAAGAGATTTGGGGTACTAGAAGAATATGGAGTCTTGGCAGCTAAATGTAGAAAATTGTTTTTTCAAGAAAGAGAAAGTGACTGACAAATTGGGTCAAAGGCTATGTGGAGACTGAGGAAGCTGAGGACTAAAACTTTCCTTGAAAGTTCGCAATTCTGTGTACATGTAAGTATTCTTGGTTGTGCAGTGGCTTTCTCAGATGCTCAAGCAACACACGATACATTAAAGAATGGACAGTTGCGCCTCAGCACTCAAGGGCAAATTTGGCCCATAAAGGTGCATTAGGCCACTCATGCAGGAAATGCCCAGTGAAAAGTTCCTTAATGAAGAAGATACAATGTTTTCATTGATCAATGGGTCTTTTCACCCTACAATCTTACTCAAGGAGTAGATCATCTAGGAAAATTATTTTTTCATCTTCAAATCAGCAAAAATTTTGTTATAAGATGAGATAATTAGAATGTATTTTAAGTAATGCTTTTAGTTTTCATTCCACAAACTTAGTCAGTTGGGAAAGTGAGGGTAAGAGATCATAAAAAGTAAAAGTTTTATGACCTCTTATCTTTTTGGAATTTTTTTCAATTTAAGCGAACAGTCATAGAATTATCAATGACTCATGATAAATTTCCAAAATATGTTATACTTTTTTACTTGCACAGAATTAATCAACTTTGATTTTAATTGCTTGGTGCTTCATTAGAATTACAGTTAAGAGAGTTCTTCACTTTATAGTAAGATAATAGAAAATTCAACTACCACTTAGTATAAATGGGATGTTTTTTATTATTTTGTCAAATCTCTATAACTCTCCATAAGTTTTTCAAAAAGAAAGGTATTTGAATCATTGTCATGAACCATAGGACGCTGTAGATGATTTGAGCAATTCACTGGATAATTCTGTGAGTCAGTAGATGCCCTAAAGTGCGCCTACGTAGTCTTTAGGATTACAGAATTCTTTAAGATTCATGAAAGGCCTGATCTACTACTTGGCAGAGGAGGCATATCTTTTATGTGAAGTTGTATTTATAACACAAGTAAATTTTATTTATTGTAATTCATGTTTTTGTTGGTAAGGATGTAATTTCTCAAGTGAACACTTTATGTATCAATTTGGAAAAGAATATTTTGTCATTTTTCAATTATTTAAGCCACTCATGCATCCTAAAGTATACAATATTTACCTAAGAAAAGTTGGGTGGCTTTGAAGAAGGCCATAAAAATTTTGCATTTATTATTTTAAAGAGAAACATTTGTAAATTTCTTCAGTGTTTTCATAAGCTACAAGAACATGGTAATTTTATCCATGAAAGAAATAAATGATTTAATGCAATACCACTAATTCCCTGAAATGGAATTGTATTCCAGAAGAATGTTTGACCATTAACAGTAAATTGCACAGACCACTGTTTATTCTCAATGTATTTTACTTTTATATAATTGAATATTCAAACAATCCAGGAAATGCTCAGTGAAAAGTTCCTTTATTTCTTTTTCTATTTTGAAGATAAGCAAGAATAAGAAAAATGATTGTTTAAGAAAAATAATTTTAATATTTAAATACATCTCTCTTTATTTGAATCCTTACATATTGACATTATTTTATAAGAAAACAAAATATATATTTCTTTCTTTTTCATACACTTATTTTATTTTAGAGACAGGGGAAGGGAGGGAGCTAGAGATGGAGAGAACCACTGACTGGTTGCCTTCTATACATACCCTGATTGGGGATGGAGGCCGCAACCCAGGCTTGTGCCCCGAGCAGGAATCAAACCAGCGACTTTTAGGTTTTTGGGTTGATGTCTAACCAACTGAGCCATATTGGCCAGGGCTATATTTGTTCCTTAAAGAGATTATGTAATTCCTGAGAAAGCTATTGTGGATTAAAAATGAAAGAAAAAAGCAAAAACAGACAATAAAAAACATTTTTCAAAGAAAGAACAGGAGTTGGGGAAAAATGGAGTTGTTTAGATGTGATGCTTCTTAAAAATATGTTCAGAGTAATATAAAGAACATAGTAAAGCTGCAGTGCATGAGCATACAGGTTAGAAATGACAGCTGGCGGGGTGGTCAGGTGTGGAGGGATTGAACAAAAAGGAAAAGGGCTCAGCAATGTGGACAACAGTGTGGGATTGCAGGAGTGAGGGGGATATAAGAGGAATAAATGGTAATGGAAAAAGTACAACAAAAAGTAAAATAAAATCAGACAAAAGCAAAGAAATGAAGGTGGAAGCCAAATGTTTGTGTGCATTATGTTCTTACTATTTACTGCATTCTGTCTAGCTCTGAAAGGAGAGGTTAAAGTCATCTCTCTGAAATTACCCTCCAATGTATTCATTGGTTTCCTAATGAAATTTTGTAACTTAATTTCCCTTACTCCAAGTTGATATTTTTGAGGAAAGGGAGAGGACTTTTGAACACATTAATTATATGTAATAAGATACTTTCATCAATGAATAATGTTTCATAGTCGGTAATAATTAAAGCTTGCCAGTAAATATATTCATGATCCAACTAAAAGATGTGACATACGGATTGATCATATTTACAGAATGATCTGAGTAAGCACAGTAGCCATTATGGTAAAAGTGGAAGAAGGACTTATTTTATGACTTCAAAGATTTGACACAACTCATCATTTTAGAGACAAATGCTTCCTTTATTCTGAAAATTCCCTTTGCATCTGATATTTTTTTTATCTTACCCAAAGCAAATGCATCAGAATTATAAATAAAAACTAATTTGATTTTAAATTTATTTCAGGATACTCTCTAGTTATATAAATCTAAAATTAACAGTATTATAAATTGATCTTTCTTTCACATAATTTATATTTCCTCAAGCAGATGGAAAAGGAAGCTTGTTATCTATCAACAAATAAGCTTGCATATAAAAAGTACATGGACAAAAGATATAAACTAAAGGTTATCCCATCAATCCTAAAATAGAGTTACAAATTTTTGGTGGCTCCATTTCACTAATTTTTAAAGGAAGTTCAGGTCTATTTAATACCTACCACTGCACTGTGTGTGTGTGTATATGGTCTGCCCAGAAAAAGTCCAACCATTGTAAACATACAGAGAGTGGTTTGTACAACATCAATGTAACCTGGTAGCCAAGAAGAGTGAACTGGAATGCACATGTGTGAGCAGTGACAACTTCACCATACTAGTCAGTGGAGGTAGTAGATGCCATTGAGTGAGCATGTGTCCTGTGTGGACATCACATTCAAAATGACTGAGGGAGTAGAGCAAACAATCTATGTCAAATTTTCTGTGAAGCTTAAACATTGCTCTGAGGAAACTATTTGGATAATTCAGAAGGCCACATCTATGGGCAACTGATGATTAACAGCTTCATCATGGCAATGTGCCTGCTCATGCATTGCATCTTGTGCAAAGATTTTTGGGAAAACATCTAATCACCCAGGTGACTTAGCTTCCCTATATCCCAGATATGGCACCCTGTAACTTCTGGCTTTTCCAAAAACTAAAATCACCTTTGGAAGGGAAGAGATTGAAGACCATCAGTGAGATTTAGGAAAATGTGACTGGGCAGATGATGGCAATTAGAACTGTCTGAAATCCCAAGGTTCCTACTTTGAAGGGGACTGAGATGTCATTGTATTATGTACAATGTTTCCTGTATCTTGTATATTCTTCACTAAATGTCTCTATTTTTAATATCATATGGATGTGTATCTTCTGAATAGACCTCTTATATTTAACAAAATAATTAAAGTGTATTCCTAACAATATCAAAAGTTTATGTTTAAAAGAGAGGCTTACCAAGTTTGGAAACTCAAAGCATGGCTGCCATATTGGAGGCTGCCAGCAGGTGGCAATGTAACTCATAAGGACATTAAGAGAAAGCTGTGTGGAGGAGACTAGCTCTAAAAGAAATGAAAGGGTTAGATCCAAATCCATTTAAATACATACACATAAAATGTCCCAATAAATAAATAAATAAATTAATTAATTAATTAATAAAATAGAAGAAATGCAATGTATTCTTGGTTAGAAAACCAAAACAAAACTGCAATATTTTCTTTAAAGATCTACCTAGGATTTAGCAGACTAAATAAAGAATAAAATATTCTGAAAAGTATATAAATCTGACAATTTGTATATTTTGATTCATATAACTTTCATTAAACAAATAAATTGGCTTAATTTATTTTTCTAATTAAATTGATCAACCCAACTGGACTTTGCATTGTATTGACCAATGGCTAGCACTTCATCCCCCTTTAAATTATATTGGTACTAAATTCTTGCCTACATATTAGTAGTCAAATGACTAGCTCATGCACAGAGCCCCAAAACCTAGACGGAACGTTGAAGTATAGGAGTAAAGTACATGTTGCAGGTTCCAGCAAAGAACAACAAAAAAAATCATGTTTAGGGTGCACAACTGATTTCCTGCCCCACTTCCCAACACACACACACACGCACACACACACTGGACTTTCTAACAAATTTTGTTTTAACTCTAAGCAAGTTAGAAGAAAACCAATAGAAAGACAAAGAAAGTATTAAAAACAGGTCCCCTATTAGCGTTGTGGTGATGACTAGCAGGGAAAAGACTAAAAGACTTTAAAAATTATACACATACCCTGGCTGGTGTGGCACAGTGGATTGAATGCCAGCCTTCAAATCAAAGGGTCGCCGATTTGATTCCCAGTCAGAGCACAAGCCTGGGTTGTGGGCCAGGTCCCCAGCAAGGGATATGTGAGAGATAACCATGCATTGATGATTCTCTCCCCCACTTTCTCCCTAAACAATACTGTATATCCTAGTGGTTTCTCTTTATACCACTGTGTGTGGTTTTGGTGGGCAAAAGGGTGGGGAGTGAAGAACTGTGACAAAAAAAAATTTAAAAAGAAGTTTAGCTTTGAGTTTATATCAAATGGAGATTTAGTATCACAGTTTTTTTTAACATTATTATTTAAAAATGCAGAGTGCTTTCCCCCCCTGTTTTCTTGCTAGCTATTTAAGTTTGTGGCCAAAGCAAATCAGAAATTTTAAGTAGGATAACTGATGGATATGTTTATTTATCAGTCAATATGTTGCTGATGAGGAAGCCATAGTCAGGATACCCATACTATTTTTAAAGCTAATTGTTTTTTTTTAAGATATTTTATTTATTTATTTTTAGAGAGGGAAGGGAGGGAGAAACAGAGAGAGAGAAACATCAGTGTGCAGTTGCTGGGGGCCATGGCCTGCAACCCAGGAATATTCCCTGACTGGGAATCGAACTGTGATGCTTTGGTTCGCAGCCTGCGCTCAATCCACTGAGCTACACCAGCCAGGGCTATAATACCCAGACTCTTAATTATTAACAACTTAGGAAAATGATTTGATTTCTTGGAGACCTATTCACCTCATCTGTTTTCTTCGAAGTTCTTGCCTCTACCACAGGTTTGACAAAAGGCATAAGTACGATGAGAGTTATGCAAAACACGCTGTATAGCAAAATGCACTAGACATATGGAAAGTAGTATCACCAGAGTGTCCTAAGTTTTGGCAATGATGGGATTCAGAATCTGAATTCTCCAGATAATGACTATCAAGATCCACCTGTCATTGGATATGCAGATGTTTGAAATATAGTTAATGACTCATAAGATGTGGTGCTAATTAAACCTCTAATTAGGTGTTTTCTAATTTTAGGCTAATGATGACTCTTCTAGCCCTTAGGACTTTTCATTTTTTGTTTTTGGTTTCAACAATATCAAAACTAACTTAAAATTAACTACATGAAAATCAGTAACATCATTTTAGTTTATATATTTTTAGTTTATGTAGGCATACTGTTAGACAAATATCTCTTGTGGCATTAAGTTAAGAGTTAATAAGTAACCTTGTGTCATTGGAAATACAGAAGACACATAAATTTTTATTTAAAAAAATCTTTAAGTCTAGACATTATAATCTGTTTTAATCTGGCATTTTTGAAATAAAAGTTGTGCATTGCCCAACATTTTTACACTGCTTCTTATCATGTTCACAAATAGGAAATGTGACCAATTAATCTTATTAATGTTAGACATTTAGATATTATAAAGAAATACAATTTGAGTCTGCCTGGTTCTATTTTGAGAATGACATAGAAAACTACTGTTGGAAAATGTATACTATCGTTTTACAAACTTCTAAAATCTCTATTTAAAATGTCAGATTTTTTAAAATGAAGGGAAAAAAGCTTATTTACATCACACCAAGAACGAGCATGTTCTTGTTCTCCCAGGGCCCAGCTTGACCCTGGAGAGACCTCTGAAGTTTACAAAGTTACTCAGCGATATGAGCAGTAAAGCTTTTGCATTGACTAGGTAAATAATTAGTTTTTCTACAAGTCTCAGTTTTGTAGTGGAGATCTCAGAGCTTTGAGTAAATAAATTCAAGTCATTTTGTATAATTAGATTAATTTCAGCTCATGTATCTTTACCTCATTTCTATACCAAGATATACTGACTTTTAAAAATTCTTATTGCAATATTAATCACAGAGACAGCAAAAGGTTCCTTGGCTCTTTCAATGTACTTACGCTATGTTATGCTATGCTTACACATTTATACCCATCATGGGTGGTGGTTTTTGTATTAAAAAATATAAATCCAGATTATCTTAATATAAATTTCAGGGAATATAGATTTTTATATTTGAAAATTTGAAAATTTTATTTGAAAGTTTATTCAAAACCCTACTGAGAAAAATGAAATCAATGACAAATCACACTGACCAGTCTACTGATACTCTTATTCTAAATATGGAGATATTCAACGTTTTTGTGCATGTGCAAGATGTGAGGAATGTAGATAAACTTATATACTTGAAATACATTCTGTTTTATTTAGTATATATAATTAATATACCATCAAAATAGAAGTACTCTTTATTAAGCAATTATTGCCTTCATCAATTTTGTCTCATATCCTCTTAAGGACTCTACAAAATACTTTGGGTTTTCAGGGACTGTGGTTTATGGGTGGAAAAAAAAAGATGTTGACCATTTACTGAAATTTTCACCAGTCATCAGTGCCCTGGAAAGTCACAGCTTGAACAGATGAGGATAACCCGTCCCCCTGCATTGGCCCACACTTAGGTCTCTCCCTGGTCCCATGCAGGGGTAGGGTTAGCAACATTTGCTCAAGCTGTGGCTTTCTAGGGCACTGCTAAACCCCAGTGTAGTTGCCTAACTATTGCCACTATATTGGACTCATTCTAACCCTTAAGTCTGTGCAGGAGTGGACATTCTAGGCTGGAAAATATACCACTTTGGCTAAGGAAATGACATGTAAGTTTCCATGATCATAAAAACTATAGAATACATGGGAGCTGAAATTAAACAAACATTTAAAAGGTGAAATGATTACATCAATGGGGATAAAAAATTGATATTTAAGAAACTGAAAATATATAAGAAAACACAAAAGGAGACTCATGATTTAGAACAAAACAGAGAAAAAAGCCCTGGCTGGCATAGCTCAGTGGATTGAGCGCGGGCTGCGAACCAAAGCATCGCAGGTTCGATTCCCAGTCAGGGCACATGCCTGGGTTGCAGGCCGCAGCCCCCAGCAACCACACATTGATGTTTCTCTCTCTCTCTTTCTCCCTCCCTTCCCTCTCTAAAAATAAATAAATAAAATCTTTAAAAAAAAACAGAGAAAAAATATGCTTCAAAAACACTTCATTAAAAAGACAGAAGTTGAAATTAAAGTTTGGCTCGTTGAGATATACCCTATTTTTCTGTATTCATCAGATAAATCCAATGCTATAAAATAATTAAAATCTACTAATAACTCAGAAAGACTGTTTCTGTAAACTATATATTGCTGAGTATATAAAACTCGGTATGTTCTACAGCTAGCTGGTAAAATTACAGTAATATTTTCAGTGACATTCGGGCTTGTTAGCAATAGGAAATATCCATAAGGTCACTAACAGATTTCCTTAAAATTGTAAAATGTGAGGCAAAAATGCACTGTGATCAGGACAATCAGTTCTCTGGTGCAGCGGGAGAAAACCCAAAGTTCCCTAGGCTCTGAATGGCTGTAATGAAGTTACCCATGTTTTCCTGGACATGCAAGCCTGGAGATAACACAGGATCCCTACACAGTTACTTGTCTAGTTTGAGGCCTGCCTTTCCTGAGGAGCTCCAGTCCCTTCAATATTCTCCTGATACTTCAGGGAGCTCCCATGATGTCACCCTCTCAACTATAGAATGGATTCATCTTTTCTGCTCAACTATGGCTTTGGACATTTTCAGCTTTCTTGACTTTGATCTAATGTGATGATATCTCTTTTTGCTATTGTTACCATTAGCTAAAACCACCAGTCAAAACCCACTGACTTAGTGTATGCAGAGTAAACTAAATGAAGTAAGTTTTCTGCATGTGATAACCTATGAGCAAGAGGGAAAGGTACGTGGTCAATGGCTGCAAGGAGTTTAAGATATGTCAGAAAACACAAATCTTCAATAATTCTGTGAGAAGCATTGGGAAAAAGCAGGAACATTACACAAAGAAAATTAACCTAATTTGGGACTCAGAATAGGCCTCTTTAAAAAGGGAGATTTAACTGGAGTCGAGAAGAATAAGCAATCACAGATTTCTATTTCAGAGATATAGTAGAATAAATATTTTGAATGTGTCCCCTTCAAATGACAAGAATATCATAAAAATGCTACCAAAATGATTACTTTGAAAAGATTATTGGGTCGCAAGAAAATTAGATAACATTTAGCTGGCACCAGAAAACTGATGTTTTCCTACAAACAATAATGAATATCTATGCTGAGATCTGTAAGCAATAACCAGGCAAATATGAAATATAAACATAGAGAATTGTCAAGTATCTTGTCTCAATTTCTGCCTATTAATAACCAGTGGAGTGGCTGAACCAGCCCTAGTGGTTCTTACTGTGATCGTAAGATGACCTTCATCAGTAACCAAGAAATTTTGAAAAGATAAGTTTTATTACTTACAAGACCTAGAAATTACACAGCACATCTGGGACCACACAGCAAGGTTGCAGGTAAGGTAGTGAGAGAAAATGGCGCAGCACATAAGCCTAGTGTTCTATTTTTATTGAGGTTGAGTGAGAGGCTGTGGTATTGTGGGCTCACTCTTTATTGGTGAATTTAAAAATTAAAAGCTGGAATTTAAAGCACACAAAAACAAAACAAGTAGTCCACATGATCAGTTATTGAAATCAACCAAAGTTTCTGAAACAGAGGAGCCTCAGTGCGGGGAGGCACCCTTGTTCTTTAGTCTTGTGGCTGACGATGCACTTTCTCAAGGTAGATAGTCTTTGACAGTGGATACCTCTTTGAAATGGGTGCTTCCATAATTAAAGCTTAAGTCGGACACTTGTGTTACAAAGAAGCCAAAAAATGTCAGGGCTTACTCTACGTTAAGTAATATACAATCTTTGAAATTGAAAACTCCATGCCAAGATTAAACCAAAGATTAAACATATTTGTGTTCTGTTATTAGGGAATTATATTTGAATTTAAAAATAATATTATCCAAACTGCAGCAGAGGATAAGAATAGCAATAAATAAAATTTATGTGTGTTTGTATGTATATATTGTAGCATGAAGGAAAGTATGAGAACCCTATGAGAGACAGTTTAGGAGAGGCAACATTCAAACTGGTTAAAATATACCAATGCCAATGAAGGATAGTAATTCACAGGTATTAAAGCAGGTAAATACCAAAAGTGACAATAAGAAAAGAATTTAAAACAAAAAGACCAAAACACGAATGACTTGTCCTGGCTCGTGTGGCTCAGTGGGTTGAGCACAGGCCTGTCAACTAAAGGACTGCTTGTTCAATTCCCAATTGGGCCACATGCCTGGGATGCGGGCCGCATCCCAGGTTGAGAGCATGCTAGAGGCAACTGGTTGATGTTGCTCTCATTACAGCAGTGTTTCTCTCCCTCCTTTTCTCTTCCCTTTAAAACCTCAAAAAAAAAAAAGGAAATGAATGACTTAAGTATCCAACATAAGATGTGAGAAAAAACAAAAGGAATACATTGAGAATAGTAGAAAGATATAGAGAATAAAAAAAGAGAAAGAGAATAAGACAAGACTATCAAAGACTTTTTATAAAGTTTGGAGATCTTGGCAACAAACATAAATATGAAAAATTATTTGTGAAAATGTATAATAATTTCTAAATTAATGCATAAATTATAAATATCCTCCCAGAAAACAAAAAACAATATTTCACAGAAGGGAAATATGTATAGTCACTTAGCATGTAAAAGCTGTCAAATTTCATTAGCATTTGGAAAAATATAAACTAAGATATAATCAGATAAAACCTATGTCCATCAGATTTGCACAAATCTGGCAATAGTAAACATGGGTGCGGATGTGAGAAGGGGCAAACTTTAGACAGAAATAGTGGGAATTTAATTTACAGCATCACTATGAAAAACTATTTGGCATTATCTAGCAAAACTAAATATGCCCATGTCCTACTAGTCAGAAATCCCTCACTTAAATCCAGTGTTTAAAGAGAGAATCTCACATGTGCATCTATAGGTATACAAATCAATGTCAGGACAGTATTATTTACAGCAACGATAAAAGCAGAGGCTATTAACAAACTATCCACCAATAGGGTAAGGTAACTGATCTGTGGTGGAGCTGCCCATACAATAGTACATAGCAGGTTAAACACCTAAGTGAGAGGCTTAAGCCGCCAACATGGATGGACCTTAAAAAATAAGGCAAGTTGCAGTCTAATCTTAGGCATAAAAGTAAGCCACTACATTGTTTAGGGATAACTGCACAAATTATTTAAAAAATCCAGAAACATAAAAAAAAATTAAGAGTCGTATTTCCCTGTGGTGGAGAAAGTAATGAGCAGTGGGAGGAACACGGTCCCTGTGTGGGTGATGTTCTTGTCTGTGTTGGTAATAGGCTCAGGAATGAGTTTTATTATTACATTATATGCTTATTTTATTATTTTATGATTTTTCCTTACGTATATTTTCTTTCTCACCTTTTACATGATAAAAATTATTTGAAATTATGTGCATGAAGGAAGACAGACATACCTTTCATAGTAAGCAACACAGAACATTGTAAAGACTTGATGGTTACAAATTCGGGGCTGATATGAAGAAATCTTTGATAGTGCCAATGACATTGCTGCTCACTAGGGAAGCGTCTGCTTTCTGAGTTCCATATAAGGCTTTCTAATGTCAAAGACAAATAAATCTGAGTTACAGGCCCTGACTGCTTCCACTGCCACTTCCAATGTGCATGGCATGTCTATGGTTGCCAGATAAAATTCAGGTCACTCAGTTCAATTTAAATTTCACATGAATTTTTTTCAGCATTAAGTATGTACCAAATATTTTATAAGATTCCTTATACTTAAAAAATGCTGCTGATCTTGTAACAGGGAATGAATATGCTATCCTCCTTCTATTAGTCTGACTAGTCATAGAACAGAACTGAAATAAGAATGCACTAATGAAGTAAGCTCATAAAAGAATTTATAAAAAGCTACCCATTTTAAACTTAGTAAATGTTAAACATGGCTTGTTACTCTAACTTCTTGACTTTTCTTTCAAAAGTAAACTTTGTATTTTTTTTATGGTAGACTTTGTAGTTCTGCACTTTCCATTCCTGTGTGAACCTAGGAAGTAGCCTGGCCTCAACATGCTGGCTGACACTGACTGTCCAGTCACAAGGAGCTGACAGAAAACAGGCAGCCTTCTCAAGAATGCTGGCCACAGAAGATCCACATCAGGGCGTATGGGAAAACATCCCGCACGGCTCCCCTCCCCACATTCAGCCCCAGGACATTTGCTAGCTTTACCAGAACTGTTAGATGGGCTTTGGGACAAGAGTCCCCTATCTTCTCGGGTCATTAGCACTTGAATATGAACCTCTTTCTTTCTCACCAGCACCTGTCTCATGAATTTGGCTTTCATTGCAGCAGGCAGCCAAACCTGGCTTTGGTTATAATCTAAAGTCCAGATTTATTTGTGCATTCTGGATTTTCATTTGCTAAATCTAGCATCCTAGACACATCCCTTCCATGCTGAAGATACTGTCACTATCAATCATCACTGAAAAGCCTGCTCATTGAATGCTACTGATACTTTCTTCTCAAGGTCTTAAGTTCTTTTAGTCTCTATTTTGTATGGCACACTACTGTTCTGATTCTCTGTGAGCCAAACGCACATGCCCAACTCTCCCCTTAGGGTGAATTCTTTCCCAGGAAGCTCCCAGACCTCCCATGTGAAGAGAAGCAGGGAATGATTTGCCATAGCATCATTCCAGATGTTCCCACTCCTGTCTGCACCCTTGAATAAATAAGGCATGAGTTCAATGTAGTGCCCAAGTGAAATTCAATATTCAGTTGATAAAGATTTACAATTATCAATAGCAGTTTCACTGAGTAGCCTCATCTACAGCTTTCAATGAATTGTTCTTTGTTAAGATTTATATTATCTGTTTCTAGTCATTTCCTTTAGTGTGTTCCTTGTACACATAGTGAATTAGACAAAGAGAACAATAAATATTTCATAATTTAGAGGCAGGCATTGGGTGATGAAGGAATTGAGCAAAAAAGGGTGGAGGAAGAGAAAGAACTTGTGGACACAGAATACAGCGCAGTGATTGTGAAGGGGAGGCGGAGGAAGAGAGGGCAGGAGCTCCAAAGACCCGCGACATAGATAATGTGTCCTGTAAACACACGGAAACTGCTCAAAACATGGAAATGCAAAGCCGTCCACAGGCAAAGAGGACCAAGGAAAGGCTAGATACAGAGAGGCACTATGAGAGCAGTGAAAACGGGAAGAAGACTGAGTTAGAAAGAGACTTGGGAAATTGATGAAAATGTTTATCAAGAGTACAGAGAAAACTGAGCCAGTGGATCCCCTCCCCCACCACACACACACACACACACACACACACACACACACACGGAACATTTACTAGACCATTTAAATTGCATTCTGAATTCTGAATTGTTATTGGCTTTGTAGCTAAGATAGACAAATAAACCATCTTCTCATTATAATCAAGCCAAGTTCTACTGCAGTATTTAAACATGGGGAATGAATGATTATAATTCCACAGGAATGTTTAAACTTATAAATGAATGCAATTTTTCCATCAATTATTAGAACAAGTATACAAATGCTACTCTGTTTTCGTTAACTTGGGCTTCTTCAGAAATTTTGAAGCAAAGTGAATGTTTAGAAAAATGTGTAATGGAGCTTTCTTTTATGAGTCTATAATATAGAGTGAATGCTATTTTCTGCTTATAACTCTGACAAAGTGTTCTAGATAGAGAGTACAAACTTGAAACACTAAACATGCATACTTTAACACATAAGTCCCTGATACACGGCACACATATAAACATCAATGCACAGAACTATAACACGCCTTAGCCATGAGCTTAGTAACATCAGTGAGAGTGTGGGGCAATAAGCATCTGCAAACACTGCTGGAAGGGAAATAATTAGTACAAACATTCTGGAGGACAATTCAGCAGTATACATTTAAAAAATTTGAAATGCTTAAACTGTCCAACTAATCAATCTTCTTTGTTGGCCATTATGCATATAATGATCGGTTAGGTTCACAGATACACATGGAGAGGACGTTCATGAAAGGGCAGGTAGATTAGCAACACAGTGAGAACAATCTAAAAGTCAGGCCGAGATAAGTTCGATAAATCATGATGTAGTGGTAAATGAAATAGTATACAGCCTTTCAAAGTGATGGGATTATAGCACAGTTTTGTCATAGAATGATATTGGATGGCATATTGGGAGAAAAATGCATGGTATAACAGTTTTATAAAATATTTTGTGTGTGACTAATGAGACCATATTTTATGTACAGTCGAAGGAAGGCAATGTACCTGTGTGAACACTGTACTTGTAGTTTCTGAATTCTTAAAAATGATTGTCATACTTTTGCAATCAGAAGAATATATTGTTGTTGTATACATTTTATAAAATATAAAAAGAACATTATAGATTGGTGGGTTCCGACAGAAAGAAGTATATAATTTGAGGATGGATACTGGACATTTTAGATTAATTCTAAAAGAAGTCTAGGACTAACATGTGTTTTTAACTTTATAATGAGGAGTAGGAATTAGAATTAGGGTAGAACACATTCTGAAAGCAATAATGAGACCCTATCCTCAGTGGCTTGTCCAAAGCTATGTTTTATAGAATGTAGCAAGGATAAACTGGGTACACATGGATACTATTTTAACCGTGTTGCAATAAGTGCTTAGAAATAAAGCTAGGAAAACTCTGTCAGAATGTATTAGTGGTTTCACTAATGCAAATGTTGAAAACTTATTCCAGATGTTAGGACAGGTTGAATATATTATCAAATTCCTTTACCCAAATTGTTGAAATATTTACTTGTGGATTCTAGTGTCCATCTTCCTACATCAGTTCCTGTTCTAACTGCTATTTTCATTATTAACTTTTCAAATTATAATGTAATTCATTTTAAAAATAAATAATTGTAACTGTAATATTTGGTTATAACAAACATGTATATAAGGAAGTAACTTCCATTCAGTGAACTTGTAATTTGTAAACGATCTGTAAAATCGTGGCTGTCGGATTGCTGCTTAGTTGAACTTACAAACGAAGTAAAGGAAATGTCCTCAAATGCTAATGAAAGCTTTATTTTGAACTTGACTAAAATAAACCCTGTTAAATTATAAAATTATTTTCTCCTTACTGGAAGTCTCATGAGTTTGTATTTTAATTTTCAAAAATGAAGACTGTCACCCCAACTATATAAAAATGTGCAAATTCTTTTTAAATGAGTGCACCATTACACTCAAAGGAAGAATTTATGGTTTTTCTGCTATTTATAGGCTTACTTTTTCTTTTTTCTTTGCATGTTAAAATGTGAATTTTAATTGTAAAAATTGTTTTCTATAAATACATTAACTTCTCTGCACACAACTTGGTTCCAATATATGCAGATAAGACATACACAGATGTTAGTTGTACCAAAGAACAAAATCAATTCCAGAAACATTTAGTCTGAGCTTCAGTATAAACACAGCTTTCTTCAGGCCTTTAAAATGATCACCATTGAAAACAGAGCAAGAATAACATACCTAACAACACTAGTACTCAGGGTGAAATGTTTCAACTGTCTTACTGATTTCATAGTATGAGGTCAAGACTTAAAACAAAAATAGATTCAGTTTCTCTCATTGATATAACTTGTACCCTTGAACAGACAAAGTAGGCGGGGATGTTAGAAGTACAGAGGAAAACAAAATTAACTTCCTACTTACCCCAAGCCTGTTGTCCTAACATTTTGTGCATCTGGGAAATAAACCTCTTCTGAAAAAGAAATAGTTATAGCTTTGGAAAAAAGGTTTTTCTCTTTTCCCAAGTTAGGAAAAGCATAACTTCCTTTCATTTAAAGAACAAACATGTATTTTGATTCATATTCCAGTATAAGATTTACTTTTTTAATACATATAAGCATAGGAAATAATACAATCTTTCATTTCAGTAGCTGTAAATAAATATTGAATGCCCAGCACCAGTAATAATTGGTACCAGGATATATGGTCCTTGGAAAACGGGATTTGTAAGAAAGTGAAAATATTAGAGATTAAACACCACACTAGCAGAAGAGTGAAAAGGTCAGAAGTAAGACAGAAAGGGGTATAGGGCACTAGAGGATGTATTACCACCTGAGAGGAATTGAAGAGCCTTGTCTGACTCCATTCACAAGAGGTAGGGATCTAAGGCCAAGGCCAATTGGAGTTAATATTTTCCCCCTTTGGTCACTTTTAACAAGACCAACCTGTATAACCAAGCATTCTTTTTTATCTTAGATCATTAGTCTTTGACATTTTCTTTGCTTAACATGGAAGAGGCGTGAGGCTTTGGTCTTTACCTGATCTCGGAGACGGAGAAAAGCACAGACAGCACCCTTGATGCCCAGACGACAGACCATACATCGCTCATCTGAGCTGCCAGTGTTTCCCTGTGGGCTCTGGACATACCAAGAAGCTGAGTGTTCACAGGCAAAGTACAATTTAAGGCCTCAAGGTTCAAACTAGGAACAAGGTGGCATTCTTTCTGTGCATATCTGTGTATATATGGGTGTGTATTAGTGTTCCTGTCACGTGGTTTCCTGTGATTTGAATTGCCAATATATGAAAGAGGGTTGTAGCAAGGAAAGAATAATGACATGTTGAAATGACAAACAATTTTCATCTTGACTTTATTATTTTTGCATGCTGGAGTTTGGATTATTCACAACATTGCTCCATATTGCTGCCATTAATTAAAATCAACAAACTCTCATATAATTCTCACTGTGTCATCACTGGAGAACCCCAAGTACTCATAGTCACCGAAAAGAGAGCCCCTGGTATTAACATGCCATTTAAATTGTATAACTAGTCTTAGGGGAGGTGTTATTATCTCTTCTGTCTTCAGGAAAAGGAGGGTTAAAGGAATGAAGTTCTTGACTCAATTAACATGTTATAAGGAAAATAATCAGGATGAGGGGTAAGAAAAATAGTGGCAGTTCATGTATTCACATTAGCAATTCACCAAGCCAGAATATATTGCTCTATGCACTACTATATCCATGTAAATAAAGGGCCCATGATCTAGAAGTCTCAATGTAAATAAATCTGAATTTAAGGGAATTAAGAAAGCAGGGTCATCCGAGATCATCTGCTCAAGCCACTGTTTTGTTTTACAGGTGACAAAGTTGCCATCCAGAAATCTTAAGTCACATGTTCAGAGGGGACTACCGTGGCCAGAATGTGGAAAAACAAAGAGCTCACACCAGACTGCCTAGGCTTTTAGTTTGCTGTTCTTTTTGTGATGCCAGCTTGCCTTTCTAAGTGAAGCACTGTAATTCTTGGTCTTCCAGCAGGTGGAGTTAGGCACTTAATCTCCACAAATCACAAGGAAAATGCTAAGAGGATACTGATCAAGTGTAACACCCAGCTGGTCTACACAGATAGAAATGCCAGTGTTTCTATATCAGAAACATTTAAATTGTTCTGTTTCTTTTACACTTAGTAAAAATCTATGATAACTTTGACCATTAATACTAAAATTCTTTTTCGAAGATTCTCTAAATCAGCCCACATCTGGTTGCTCAGAGTAAAGAACAGAGAAAGAAGGGGATTTCTTGTTTCCGATAATTCCTGAGTGCTTCCTTTCTTTTCCTTTTCCTTTTTTCCCCCTGAGAATCCACTATGTATCTGCTTAGATACAGGGGCATTTGATGTTTTGGCATCTCTGGGCCACACTGGAAAAAGAGATGTCTTGGGCCACACTTTAAATACATTGTGACATATAATCACACAAAAAAAATCTGGTAATGTTTTAAGTAAATTCACAGTTTTGTGTTGGGCCACATTCAGAGCCACCCCGGGCTGCGTATGGCCCACGGGCTGCAGGGTGACACCCTTGCTAGAACACGAGGTCACTGGAGGTCCAGGGATATGTGGATGTAAACAGAATCATACTTGCTCATAAGACAGCAGCAAACTGAAGCTTAGCCTTTATTCCCATCACTACTCAACACATATATTGCACATGGAGCCATTACTTAGAGGGTATGCAGTGGTGGTGTTGGTGGCCGCAGGTAAGATGTTTGAAGACAAAGATGATACTAGAACCTATGTGCATTATGGAGTAAATGACATATAGGTTCCTGGTAAAAGTCATAGGTCAAATTCTATAAAAACTTTTGGATGAAAACAGTTTCTCCCAAACTTCCCTTAAGGAAGAAATGACAAAATCCCAATGGGTTAAAAGTTTCTAATTACTGCCTCTGCTCATCCCTAGCCTGTTGCTTGGGAGGATGTGAAAACCAGCCCATGGGACCTGGTGCTGGCCTGGAGGAGAAAAGAATGAGAAAAAAAGAATTTAATTACAGAAGACAGATAATCTAGATTTTAATGTCTTGCTCTGCTTTCTTAGCAGCTGCTTTGTATATAATAATGGTTTATCCTGTTTTTCTCACTGAGGAGGGGAAAATAAAGTTAATTATCCTCTCTTCCAGTATATTAAATCCTTATTCCTCAAGTGTGTAAAGCTGGGGCTTAGATATAGAATAAAAAGGCAGTGGAGAGGAGAAGAAAATTAATATTCCATTTATATTTATACGTATATATTTGTGTGGACATAGATGTACAGTCAGGTTTGGCCAAGAATCCATTGTTCCAAAGTTATTCACTGCTCTGTCTAAGGCATTTATTTACAAAGTGAGAAGCCAGCTTCCCCCAGGTCGGTTACACTAGGAGCTGGTGATCCAGTGCTACCATGAAGAAACTCAGTGTCAGGAACTGGAGCATAACAGTATCTGGGAGAAAGGTAAATGCAAAAACCAGCTCAGTAATGTGGGTTTAATACCCAGAAAAAAACATATAAGATCTGAAGCCTGGAATCTTTGGCATCATTTGGGGACAGGGGACAAAGTTTCCACACCAATACTTCAAAAGATGTGAGAGATGAGTTAATTGTGTTCTTTTCCACCTTAATCTTTATGCATAGCTAACATATACATAGCAGCTCTAACCGATATACATTGCAATTCAAAGAGAGAAAGAAAAAACAGAATGAACATAAAGAATTGAACAGAAATTGGAGAGAAGTTTACATGTAGGTCAGTAGTTCAAATCATATATAAGCAAGAGTTAGCAATAAAGGTTCTTGTAAGCAGACTCTTCTAAAATTGTGACACAGATAGTTCCCTTTCTTTTCCTGCTTTCTCCCACCAGAGAGCTGCTTCTTCCTGCTTGTTTCCATTCCTGGCAACTATTCTCTAGAGCCCATTTCTTTCTTCCATGTCACATTAGATGTTGAGAATTTTTCCCCGAGAGCTTCCCCTGAGGCCTTCTTCCATTTGCCCTCTAGGCACAGGACACAACTTTCACCTTTAGCAGACTTTCACAATGTCTTGGGCTGTGGACATCCATGTTGAACAAACTAACTCGTGGCTAGGCAGCAAAAATATAACTAACTGTCCTGCAAAGCACACTGGAGGACACACAGAGTCATTCGTTGGCCGCACTAGGATGAACATGAAAAATGAACCTTTTCATTCCAGGCAAGACTGTGCTCGTAGGAAATGAAAGTGGGTAGACTCTCTGTCCATTGAAATTCTTCAGGATCTGGAACTGCAGACTTAGCATTAACCTTCATTTAATGAAAATCAGTCGATGTGGAAAGTGGGAAGCAGGGGTGGAATTTGACACAAGTCTCTCTGTTGTGTTAGAAGGCAGTGTTTTCAATCAGCAGGTGTGGTCTTCTTGGTCTGTTCTTACAAGACCTTCTGGCTGCTGTCCAGGCTGCTCATAAGCTGCACCTGTCAGACACCAAAGTCTTCCATCTACCCCTCACAGAGAAAATAAATAAGAATGTTTTGGCTCTCTCATTCTTTTATGAGTTTCAATTTAAAATGTTTGTTTTATCCACACAGAGGCCCAGACTTCTTTCAGAGAACAAACTCATTATCAGTGTCAGAACTCGCAAAACCTGCTGTTGGGTCTGAAACACACACAAGCTTACCTATCAGCCTCCACCCCCTCGCTTCACCCTCCCACTTTCAACCTGCTTCCAGTATACACCCAGCCTCTCACAGAGACTTGGCAGTGGCTGGCTTTTTATATTACTGTAGTTCAAACAGAGCAGAACAACAAACAAAGAATCTCTTTTTTCCACACACAACCGTCAGTGAGGAAAATTATTCCCCTAGTAGGCACACCCCAAAACCATCAGTAAAGAAGGTGGGATAAGGATAATAAATTACTGCTCAAAAGCCCACAATCCCCACCACACAGAAACTTTCTTCTCTCTTGCTGAGTAGCTTCTTTTCTTACTGAAGCCTTTCTTTTGTCAGTAAGTTTTCCCACTGCATTCCAAAGAAGCCACAGTCGGACGTGAAAAAGGAGGTACTATAGAAGGTATAAAGAAGGTTTAAGTAATAAAATGGATAATGAAAAATCCTTTCTATGAGTAAAAATCCTTAATTTTGCATTTCTATGAGTAAAAATCCTTAATTTTGCCTGTAATACACGATATCCAAGCGACCATCCACAGTTTCACAGACAACAAATGTCCAACATACAGTGCGAGTTCATTTTCCAATTCAAACAGATCAATAGGAGGAAATTCATCTTTATAGCCTTTGAACAGAGTTGACCAGCACATTGTTTCTCCTTCTTGTGATAGCATCTAATAAAGATTTCTAGCTCGTGACAAGTGTTCTGAAATCAGGGGATAAGAGCTTCAGGCACATTCATCCGTCATATACACAGAAAGATATTTTTGGGCCTTCTGTTAAATACGATGCAGGGATGTTGGCACCATGTCAAGCTTTCTGGCTTCTGCCTTAAAGTCCCTACCTTTGGTCATACTCTAATTTGAGCAATTCAGTGATTGAGCAAGATTAAAGCCTACCTTTTTCTTATTGTGAGAGGATCAGGCAACAAGCCATGCAATTATCTCTCCAACAAACAGACTCAGTAATTATAACCAAGCACTCTAAAGGATTTAGTTAACACCTTTCATCTAGAGAAGGAAAAGTCCCAAAACTTCTTAGATAGTGTCAGACCTTGTAGTTATATATCATATTAAATGAACGGAAAACTGTAATTAGTGTTGTTGCTTGTCATGAAATTAATCTGCATCACCTAGCCTTGCTTTGAATTCACAGTACACAAATGACCTTTGTGTTGGAGATTTAGACACAATGTACTCATCAAATTAGAAACAGACTTTCATTAAAATCTAGGCACAAAAAGATTTTCTATGTATTGTTTGTGCATTTCAAGTCCGTGAGGTCATTGCAGACAAAACTAGTTTTTTTTTTTCTGAACAGAATCGTATTATAACAGTCAAGTGACACAGATCAAAAAGAAAAGGTAACTATCTATATATTTGAAAATGCCAAAAAATTTAGTAAATCATTACGTCTGAGTAGATTAAGAAAGGGATCATATCACAGCTACTAAGAAATACCTTATAGAAATTAAAATATATCCATTTAAAGACTGATTTTGTACTTATTAAATATTAATGACTGAGTTAAACTGAGGGTGCCTTCTAAATAGAAGTTGAATGATCTGGCTGGTGAGATGTGGGCACGTGACCGGCAGAGCGCTGGGAGGTGGGGCGGGGTGAGCGGAGGGGAAGCAACTTGAGGTGCACACAGACACACCTGCTCTGGGCTCCGCCACACTTGGAAAGGTCAAGTCAGAAACACCCACATTTTTTGTGCTTTCATTGCAGTTATTTTTTAAAAATTCAAGTAAAATGGCTTAACATTTTCAAATACAGTTCTCCACTCATCAACAAGAGCATACAGTCATGATCACATATCACCTAGTACAGATTATTTTATTCTGCTTCAAATAAGGAATCATCCACAAAATAAAAATTTTGTCATGGTTTAAAAATATTAATAAGCCTAATATTTTCCTTTCAAAAGCATGAAAAGTTTTCGCCTGTTTTCCAACCATATAAAAATATAACATACAAGGGTCATTCATGGTACAAAATAAGAAAAAGACTTAATATTATAGGTTATCTTTATAATTATAAGTACTTACTCTCAACTTTGTTTTCATTTCCGAGCCTGTCAGATCATGCTCATTGTGTAGCTGAATGATAATGTACAGCCTCCGATAATCCAACACTCTTGTCTGGCTCACGGAGCCTGTACCTCCCTAGCAGCTCAACAAAATCTTATTTGTCTCATCTAATGAAAGCATTTCAAGCCAAACCCTCCAGCCACAACATGTGTAGTTCTTCTGAGCTGTAGATATTTCAGTACAATAATTCCTTTAGTAAAGACAGAAAGAAAAGGACAGCTCTTCCCTAGTCCTATTTTTCCTTTGCTGCTGATGGATCAAAGATAGGAAGCTGTAAGTCTAGCAAAGCCTTGGTAGACTGGATTAAGAATGAATACTTTAATATTGTTTATGGTTATGAAAATTTGGATCCCAAAGTCTATAGAAGCAACATCATCATCATCATCATCATCATCATCATCATATTTTACACACTAATAATACAACTATAAGAGGTCTGTCTGGAAGGTATCCAGGCATGTAATATGAACAATAGAGACTTTTATTGAAGAAGATACAAGATACAAGGGACACTGTACACAGGACAATGATGCCTCAGTCCCTTTCAAAGTAGGCACCTTGGGACCTCACACAGTTTTCCCAGCATCTCTTCCATGGTTCAAAAACACTCCGCAAACTCTTTTGTTGGAATTGCCATCAGCTGTCCCATCTCATTTTCCTGAATCTCATCAACAGTCTGAAGTCTCTTCCTTTACAAAGGTGATTTTAATTTTGGGAAAAAACAGAAGTCACAGGACACCAAATCTGGGCTGTAAGGTGTTAATTCATGTGGGTGATTTAATGTTTTGCTGAAAAACTTCGCAGGCCTTCTAGACTGTGAATCACTTCCAACAGTTTCCTGACCATCTTTGAAGCATCTGTGCCACAATTTTACTTGTACTGCACTCATTACATTGTCCCCAAAAGCCTTCTGAATCATTTGAATAGTTTCTTCAGAGGAATGTTCAAGCTTAATGCAATATTTGATGCAGATTCACTGTTCTACTCATCCAATCATTTTGCATGTGATGGCCACACAACACACATGCTCATTCAACAGTGTCTAGCACAGTGAAGTTGTCATTGTTCACACATTCTCATTCCAGTCTACTCTCCTTGGTTACCAGCTTACATTGTTGTCATGCAAACCTTTCCCTTTATATAAACAATGGCTGGACTTTTTCTGGACAGACCTCATACATAATACATAATAACATTTTAACTGTGATTCTGTTTGAATTTGTATAAAGGTGCTAGGTAGAAAATATATCTACTTACCAATAAATAGTTCATCTCTACATCTAATATTTTTTTATTTTAGTATATAATAGAATAATTAGAAAAGAGGAGAAAGAAAATATTTCCTCATAGCTAATTTTATACCTCTTGGATTACTCGTCATTTGTAAAATTATATAAAACATATATTTATCACCAATTGGTATATGAAAATATAAAAATTATCTGCTTTTATGTTCTCTTTGTCCCATAGTAGCCATGGATTTAAATGACACCAACTTCCTGCTGAGTTCAACACTGGGGACTTTGGCCAGGGTGTGAAGCGTGATGATACTGCCAGTGAGGAGGCCAACTATCACAAATGAAAAATGCTACCCATTGCTCTCCAAGGGAGTAAAACAAGTAAAAGTACTGGTCTGTAATAACCTCTGAAAGCCATTAACTATTCTCTGTTAGTGTCTTTCATTTCAAGCATTAGCCAAATCCCTTCAAGGTGAGAAGCTTTTTGTGGGGAGAGGACAGTCCCTTTTTAGTCCCATACTTGTATTCTTCTAAAAAACAAACAGCTGCTTTTCCCATAAAGAGAGTCTTGCAAACATTTTCTGCAACCTAGCTTGGTCATTTCTAGTTGTTCTGCAGCCACATTGCTATACTGAATGCCATCAGACTTGCTCTCCTCTCCTTACACTGTCATAGATCCATAGTGGGCATGGCAGTACGATTCTGAACAACCTAAAACTCACTAACCAGGTGAGTTACTGGGTTTTTAACTTACGTCAGTAAATTAAAAGATTATTTCTCTCTGTGTCACATAGATTAGGATTAGTGTAGAAATGACACTGTGGAGGTACATAGATGATGATAGATAGAAGATAGATAATAGATAGGTAGATGATAGATAGATAGATAGATAGATAGATAGATAGATAGATGATAGATAGATAGATAAGATAGATATGTTAATGTTCAACATTATTTAATCATGTAGCTCTGCTGAATGCTGGAGATACAATGGTAAATGAAGATCAGAATTGCATTTTAAAGCACTTCAGGTTAACTCCTAAATGATCTTTAAACCCTTCAGGAACCTAATTTTATCAATGGAAATGCAGATATTTTCAGAAACTTTAAGGCCATACTAGAGAAAAAAGTCAAATCAAGGGTAATATCAAATCCTCTTGCTTGTTGAAAAGTTGGCAAATTCTGGACTCTATAAACATTACAGCAGTAATTACCTGGCAAAAACTTTGCCTCTTATAACTTACTGTCTTCATTTGCTGCCTCTTCATCCAGTTCCTTCCTCTTGTTGTTCCACTTGCTCCTACTGCTGTCTTCTTAAATATCAAATCCTTACTTCATTTGAAACTTGCAGGATGTCTCCATTCAGTCATCCTTTGAAATTCAATGACAGAAAAAAAAAAAACATATTTTGTTCTATCCTAAAATAATTTGTTGAAGTAAATCACAAACCCCTGATTAAATTAAGTCAAGAAGAAGCACTTATTTATTTCCTTATTTATAGACATATTTATAATTAAAAATATAATTTGCCTTAAGGGGCTTCTAATGCCTCAGTTTTGTTCCAGCTGCCAAATCAGTTTATTAATTGCCCAATAAGACTTGAAGGAAATAAAGAAGAAGCAATAAGCAAAAAGCATTAGGCACCCAATCCTTTCTCTTTTTCTTTTTTGTTCTGATGTTTTAGAACACTGTGGGTGTGTATTTGATAACTGAATAGCAAACACATCAAGGACCACTACATTTGAGTGATCTGATTAATTGGCCACCTTTTGAGAAGAGAGCTGACTACTCTTGTGGGTAAGCTCACCTGGACTTTGGAGAAAGAAGGACAGAAATCTCAGAGACCATGGATTTGCTCTGACTTTTAAAACCTAATGCTCAGAACAAAGCGAAAGCTTGACACAATATGAATGTTTAACCCATAACTAAGGAAAGCAGGAAATCAATGGGTGTATAAAGTTTACTTTTGACACAAGTGACCACAGTAATTATCCATGAGAAAGAGAACCGGTTAAACCAAATACAGAAATAAAATTTAGAAGGGAAGGGCTTAGAACTTCAAAAGAATCTACACAAACTTGTTTTTATTTTGTCTTTATATTTGCCTAAACTTAGAATATCTACCTCACTTAATCTCTAGCTTAATCAGGAGGAATTTTAGAATACTGAGACATTCACTATAAGACTACTTGTTATTAGTTATGTTCAGACAATTTATCTTAAATGTCAAAGTTCAGTTCACACTGTTAATAAATTTTGTTAATAGTATGGCCTTTGGTATCAGAAGTTTAGAGACATGCTTCTTCACATACATATAGCTTGGACAATTAACTTTTCAAAATCTTGTTTTCATTGTCTTTGCTATAAAAACAGTAACAATGGCACTTGCCTCATAAGGTTATTATAAGAAATGTATCTGATCACTCAATCTTACATTCAATGAATATTTATTGAATGTCAACTTTGTACAAGGCATTGGTGTAGGCATTAAGAGCAGTGAGCAAAACAAGATCCTTATCTTTTAACATTGACATTTTAGTGGGTGAAAGAGAAAATAGAGCAGTAAATATAAAGAAATACAATAAACATTAAAACGATAAGAGAAAATGATTTGAATCCAAGTAGGGCATATGATAAAATGTTCTTAAAATATTTCAAGGTTTACCCATGTTACAGCACGTGTTAATACTTTATTCTTTTTATTGCTAAATAATATTCCATGTTATGGCTATATCACAAGCGTATCCATGCATCAGTTAATGAACATTTGGGTTTTTTCCTCCTTTGGCTATCATGAACAATGTCATAAACATTGGTGTACATATATTTGTATTTATATATGTTTTTATTTCTCTTGGTTAGAAATTTAATTAAAACTATAATTCCTGAGTCATATGATAACTATTTTTAACCTTTGAGAAAATGTCAGACTCTTTTTCATTTATCATTTAAAACTGAGAAATTAAAAACAAAACGATCACATATAAGCACATATTCCATTAACTGTAAAATCAATACATTGTTATATTTTCCCATATAGCCTGTGGAAACCTCCACAATATAACTGTGGGTGATAAAGCATGATTGAGACAAATAATTTTTTAGTACAATTGTGAAAATAATGTATAAAGAGCATGATCAATTTTTTACATGTTAGATACTAGGAGTGGGATAGGATTGGAGTCTGTTTAAAGGTGGAAGTATTACACATATGATCCCTATTGCAGGAAATGCAATGTTAAGGGAAATGATGAAATGATTCCTGAGATGTTAAGAAGGCCTATGGGTAGAAGAATAGAGAGGGGCCATGACATGTAAATTTGATATTACATCAAACATTTGATATTACAATTAGCACATATATGGCATTTAAATTGTGGCAAAAGCAATATTACCTGAGCAGTGCATATAGATTTAGAAGACAAGAGGTCTAAGGAATGAGTCTTGTTACATGACAAGAGTTTGGGAAATGGTGAGACTCTCAATTCAGAGGAGTTAAAAGCAGTAATCAATGAGACTTGGGAAAAACTAGATGAAGGTGGAGTATCAGAAGCCAACTGAACAAAGAGCTTCAAAGAGTTATTTACCCGCTGTGTTAAAGGTAGTTGAAAGGTTGAATAAAAGAATAGATAATGGGCATTTTTGTCACACAGAGATTATGAGCAACCTTGGGTGGTTTCAGTGGAATTGTGATGAAAGCCTGATTGAAGCAGCTTCAAGACAAAATGAAACCGTGGGGATTCAATGCAGCTCTCATAAGTTTTGCTCCAAAAGGAAGCAGAGAAATAGAGTAAAATCTAGAGGAAAATAGTCATGAGGGTTTTTTGTTTGTTTAATTAAAGAGATCACATCATGGTCTTCTAATGAACAAAATGATTTAAAAAAAAAGAAGAAATAGCTGAAAGAAGTAAAAGAAGTAATTACAACTGAAGCAAAGCCTTGAAAACAGAAGGTGGTGGGATCCAGGCGCAAGCACACATGTTAGCGTTAGACTGGAACAGGCATGGACAAGTCACCCACAGTAAGTATCAGGAAGCAGAGTGTGCGGGCTTAAGTGGAAGGAAGTTAGTAGATCTGATGGTGGAAGTGGAATTTCACTTATTGTTTCCACTGGCTTACTAATAAGAGGGACAGAATCATCAGTTATGAGTCAGAGAATAAGGTAAGTTAAAAGTCTGAGGCATGAGAAGTTGTGAAATACTCAGGGAATGGGAGAATGACTATATTCAGGAAATACAGTGGGTTTGCTATCAACCAAAGTAAATGGTTAAAACCACTGCCTGAAACATTATAAGGGCTCAATATTTGTGAGCTGCTTATTTTTACCTAAATTCACATTTTTTTTGCAGACCACTTGCAGTATATATCTCCATTCATGTTAAACATCTAGAAAACCACATGCTTCTGTGGCTTTGATTATGCATTTTTTCAAAGATGAATAACCTTTCCTCCATTTGTCCTGCCTAGTAAACCCTTACACTGTCTTCAAGCTACAACTCAATATCCCTCCACAGCGAAACACTTCTGTTCCCTCTTAGAATAATTAATTTTTATTTTATTTTCATTGTGCATTTCAGGAAAAGTGAAATTCATTACCATAAATTCTTCTACAGTACTAGTTTGCTTACAATCTAATGTTCTCCTTGAAACATAGAATTGATTCTAAGTTTCTATCAATCTCTACAAGGGCCCTATGTACATGTTTCCCTTCTTCTGTATGTTTCTCTACCTTCCTCACTGGTTACTTTCTCTCTCCTGGGAACAAACAGAACTTGTTCCTGTCTTAGAATTTTTCACTTAGGTCTCCTCTGTCTGGAACACTCCCCAGCTTTGCATACATAACACCTTCTCATTATTCCGGCCTCAGTTCAAACGTCTCTTTTTACTTTTATTTTCTGCTCACAGAGGCGTATTAACCTGACTATCCTATCAAAAGTTGCTTCATAAGTCATTTGTTTTGAAAATACCTTTTATATTCTTATAATTATTTATTTATGGTCTTTTTGTCCTACTAGTATGTAAGCTTCATGAGGGTGGGCACCGTACCTACCTGGCTCACAGCCACAGACAAAGGGCATACAGGACAGTGCCTGAGACAAAATGGGTTCTCAATCAATACTTGTTTAAATAATGACTATGGCGTGAACCTCTAATATATTTATTTTGCTTTGTATATCTACATAGTTCAACAAGTGTTTGCTGGTAGTAAAGGATACTACTGACACAATAAATCTTTACACCCTGAGGGTGGGTGAACATCAGCATAACTAACTGCCTGCACCAGAGTAGGAACTCTGGACTGAAGTTCTTGTCATGATACGGGAAAATCTAGACTTGAAGAGAGAACACCACTGCAAGCTTTTCTAAAGGCAACTCAATTTTCAATATAATCTAAATGTGATGCTAGTATAGCAGGAAAGAACCTCAAAAGTTTAGCAATTCAGACCCCTTGACATAAATAAACCCTCTGGTGGGGGGACCCACCCCCAGGGACCCTAAACAAACTCTCCGCTGTTCTGAACCAGGAAACTTGAAGCATCTACTAGCATTTTCCACCCATGATCTTCCAGGATCAGTGCCCACATTTTTCTCCTAGGAATTCCCAGGACCAGACCTGGAAACTGTTCCCTGGGTATTTCTCCTGGGCACTGTCCACACACTTATCTTAATGTGCACAAACACAAACACACCTGGAGGCCAGCAGAGTCCTTCCCTCTCTTAATGACCTTGTTCCTCGCCGGTGCCCTGCCCACAGAGCTCTAGGTGCTGACCTCAAACTTAGTGTGTGGCCTGGCTTTACCTTTTCTTCTTTCATTATCTGAGGAAAGGTCTATTGATTTCTAAACATACTTCATATTCATAGCTTGGGAACACCTGGTTGACTATTACAAAAGCCACACTGTGAGTTATAAGGGGGTGTCTGGGTTTAAGATGTCTGGCGTTTTTCTTCTTTCCTTCATCCCCTTATTTTTTCTTTCCCTCATTCCCTTCTTCTTTCTTTCTCACATATTTGTGCAACCCCTACCACATACTGGGAATTACAATAAGCGTTGGGATAGAGAGAGGATTATGTGAGAGTCTTGACTTTCAGCTTATGGTTAAAAGAGAAGAGAAATACATACAGAAGATACTAAACAATATCATTTTTCCTCAATAGCAGTATTAATAGGGGCTGATGGAAGGACGAAGTCTGCTTGGAAAAAGTCTTCCAGGAAAGTATGCATTTGAGGCGAGTGCGAGCATGCACTGACTTTGACTTGATTCCCTAGTTGATCGGCAGGTTTGTGGGGCTCCTCAAACTTCAGCTCTATCTCAGGTAAACAATTTCCTTTCTGTGAACTTGAAACTAAATTCATAGAAATTAGGGAAAATTCTTTTTAGGGAAATTAATAACAATTTGTTTTCCAGAAATAGAGCCAGTCTTTATGTAAATGATAACAATCCTGAAAGGGCTCCTTATCCATGTAAAAGTTTAAAAGTCAGTGCGACTTGAGCATGGCCCTTGCCGTGATACACAACTGAGGAAGGCAGGCAGGGTCCAGACTGTGAAATCCTCATACGCCATGCTGGGTAACGTGGTGTTTCTCCTTTAGAGAGCATGCAACTAACAGAGATCTTTCATTAGTTTCTTTTGCACTTGATTCCCTAGTTGATTGGCAGGTTTGTATTTGTGGTAATAGATGACAAACATCAAAATTTTCTCTGTCACTGATTGGTAATTTCAGTAGACTCCTGGCACATAGTTGGAACCCAATATAAAAATATTTGTTGAATTATTAAAAAATCACATAATATTTATGTAACACCTCCTCTTGATCAGATATATGTGTGGGCCTCACCCTTTATTTTGGGTAAATTTGTTTTGTTTCCCGCTCTAAATCAATATTCCTAAAATCCATTTCTTTTCATATCTTCCCACATGATAATTGAACCTAATCACTTAAGCTTAGTAAACATTATTCAATACTACCATTACATTTCTTAAATACATATTGTGCTTTGTTGTTTTCAAAATATTTTGATAACCTTCAACTCATTTTACCCTTAAGATACTATGGAATTACTATTCTTATTTTACCAGGAAGGAAACCGAGTTCAAAGGAGGTTAAGGCACAAACCAAGTTATATAGCTATGTATAGCTGAGATAGACTCAAAGTCTCAACTCACATGAATTTATTGATTAATTTGACTTTATTATTGATCCAGAATCATCATTACCTTTTTCAGACTGAATGTGATAGGGGAAAAAGTTCATTTTGAAGCCGAGATCACTTGTGCTTCACAAAGGGTCTGGGCCAGTGAGTCACACAGTGGTGGTGAGGTAACAGGGGAGAAAGAAATTTGTGGCAGAGTTAACAGAAAAATCTTGTAACCTGTTGCAGCCTCACCCAAAGGAAAATTTCTGAATGGGCTCCTATATCTGACTTTTTACATCTCCTGGGTGATTCTGATGATCAGATATATTTTGTAATTGCTGGGCTTCTAGGTGTCTATGATTATTTATGTCACTAAAATTATTTGAGTTTCCATTCTCTTCAGAAGTGGCTATTTTTTTAAAAAATGATCTCAGGAATATTTTATAAATTGTCTTTTTGTCTATATTTAGTCCCACTACCCGTGAGACACGTGGGGAATCATATGACTAATTCTGGGGCAAAACAGGTGTCGCCAGATTCCACAGACATGCACTGCAACAGTCAGACACCAGGAAGTATAGAAGGGAAAATAATCATGGGGCATTCATATTTGAATGGGAGAAAGTTAGACCAGACCTGTGTCACATGGACAAAAGTGTATTCCACTGGTGTATTAAAGTTGTACTGAAACACATGGTTTGGCTGTAGAGACAAAAGGAGCAAACCAATTCGTTGTGCCAGCCAGTACTGAGTCAATTCTCTTTTTCTAGCATGGCCCATGTTAGACTGTTGTGATGCCGAAAGCCCTCTCTCATTCCATAGGAGAGCCGGATGGACAGCCCTCAGGGGCCGCAGCTGGATCAGCAGATTGATTCAATATTTCTCACAGGTGGTCAGCGTATCTGGCAAAGCTTTGAAGTTAACTTGAAGACTGATACAGTAGTGGGCTCTGAGTCAGGTGTATTTTTGGTGACTCCAACACCTGGATATTTATTTCCACCAGGGAAGGAATAACAGCGGAACCAACTTATATTCCAAGTCAAGTATCCATGGTAGTAGAAGATAAATGGAAAATGTTAAACTTACATTACAAATTAAACTTTTCCCCAGTAAACCATCAGAGAAGATAACATCACCATTGATTGTATTAGCTAGTTCTATCAGATATTATTTTTTATTTTCCTGATAATTCCATTCTATTAAGTGTGAGCAGAATTCATGAAAGAAGCAGACGGAAGTTGGCTTTAGAGCAGCATTTCTCAAAGTGTTGCTTTGGACTAGTGGGTAGACTCAAGGTCATTTGCGAAGTGATTAGAAATGCAAATTAATTCCAATCCCCATCTAAAGTGTTTGATAAAAGACACATTATACCCCCTATACCCAGAGTCTCTGTTTAAATAGGTCTGGGGTGAGACTCCAGAATTAGCATTTTGCACAGCTTCCCAGGTGATGTTGAGACCACAGAGACCACACTGTGGGCATCAGTGTTTCAGAACGGTGAATTTCAACCTTGGCTAAAAGTGAAATTAACTAGGGGAGATTTTATAACTACTCATGCTTGGTTGTACCCAGACCTATCATGATAGTTAATTTTAGGTTCAAATTGATGGGGACACAGAGTGCCCAGAAAAACACTCTATCTGTGTATGTCCACGGCAGTCTTTCTGGATGATATTAGCACTTGAATCAGTGGGTTCAGTAGAGTAGACTGCCCTCCCAGTGAGGGTGGACATTGTCCAACCTGTTGAAGGCCTTAATAAACCGAAAAGGAAAGGAAAAGAGGATTCTTTCCCTTCCTGCCTACTTGAGTTGAGACATTGCTCTTTTCCTGGCCTTGGATTTGGATTTACACTCTTGGCTCCCCTGGTTATTAGGCCATCAGACTCAGCTGGAATGATGCTAGAGTCTCCAGCCTGTACATGGCCGACCATGGGCATTCTTCACCTCCATACCCAAGTGAGCCAATTCCTCACATTAAATCTACACACACATGCACACACACACGCACGCACGCACACACACACACACACACACACACACACACACACACACACAGAGTGTACTGGCTCTCCTTCTCTGGAGAACCCTAATACACCAATTAAATAGAATTTTCAGGATGGCAGGTGTTAGACCCAAGAATTAGTAACTTTTATATCTCCCCAGGCATATTTGAGAATCACTGAAGTGTAAAAGACACACCATCATCAAATTATAATCTAAAGAACATCAGATCTGATAAAGAAGAAGAAGTTCAGCTTTTATTGAACTAGACATTATTTGACATATATTTAGTTTTTAAGTGACTTTTATCCTTTAGTTACATGTAGCTACAAATTCTATAGTTATTAAATAAAAGTCCTTGCATTCCCTCAACTAGACATATCCATATGCATGCGCACAAACACACACATATGCACACTCAGTGAAAGGGAGCATCAGAGAAGTGCAGTGCTTTGCCCTCTATAATGTGCACCCACATTTTTCTGTGCATTACACACGGGATTATTATACCCATGGTATGTAATCATTATACCCATGTATGATGCACATCTTTATCTTTCCCTCAGAAATTTGGGCAAAAAGTATGTACGCATTATACATGGCAAAATATGGGCAAACATTCATGTTACAGAATGGTTCCATTCTAAAGCTGATTCAGTTATTATCAGAGGAGCTTGAGTACAGTCTTTAAACGCCTGCAAATAGTGCATATGTTCTAATTTTGTCCTCTGTTGTATACCTCAGAGCAGGATCTGATAGATAGTGATCTTTCATTAAATATATTTTTTAAATAAGTGAATACATAAAACTATCTGGCATGTGTTATGTCATGAGTAGAAGTTTCCAGACCTTTCATATGTTGATCTAATGTTTTTAAATGCAGAATTTTGCTGGCTGTATGCTTTCCAACCTTCAGCTTAAGACATCAGCAATGCTTGGAACTGTATCTTTGTTATTTCATTGCCTTTCTGAAATATCCTTGCTTATATGGAACAAAAACACCAAAAAAATGGTTATGTATCTCTTTCCTCTTATTTCATCCTGGGAAGCCATTCTTTGATTTTCTTTTTAGTCACTGTCTGTGAAAATAAATCAAACATTTATCATCTGCCATCTGAATCAAAGACATGGAACCTAAATTGCTGAAAGGTGCTGTGTTACATTTTTTTTCTTTTTGCAACAAAAACTACCCTACTCCAAGCCTTAAACATATAACAGCTATCTGAAAGCTAAATAGAAAGACTATAACACAGGAACACACTCTTACTATCAAGTTCTCCTTTGTGTTAGGAATAAACAATTAGAAAAATAATTCTCTAAAAGTGGCTAGAGACTTTCTCCCGACAACATCCAGAAACTGCTTCAAATACAGCACTTGCTGCCTCTTCGGTAATTTCAATACAGCCTCACGTTGCCACTCACAGATTTTCCCTTGTGAACTTCCCTGTGTTGAGAACTTAAACATTTCCAACTCTGTCAGCCTACAATTCTCCCCTGCAAGTTTCCACCTGGAATACATTTTTCAAAATATCAGAAATGGTCAACAAACCAGGTTAACACAATTCTCTGTGAAGTTTAAGAAACAGCTCCAAAGCACACCAACTCATACATGCATGCACACACAAAATCAATGAAATACAGGAGAGAAAAAATGAGAGTTTTTTTCTGATAAAAAGGAAAATATTGCTTAAATTTTTCAAGGAGCTCAGTCATCTCTCATTACATGAACCATAAAAATGTTTGCTTAGTGACACTAATATTTTTACTGAGAACACAAGTCAGGAAAAAAAGAATCTACCAATAAAAATATTTATGAACAATTTGCTCTCTAGTGCAATTTATCTTAATTATTTAGGGTTCCATTGAAAACCCTAATTGCAAGTAGTCTGACAGAGTCCTCTTTTAAAATGAAGACAATCCTTTCTTAGCCCCTCTTTACTCAAAGGAGGGTTAATACTGATGTTTCTATCTACACACAAACTTCATCTAAAATATGATAAATTGATGTAATATGTTGTTATGATATCAAATACACAATAAAGGTAGAGGAGGAAGGAGAACTTGTTTTTCTGAAGGTACTTAAATGTGGTTTTGTTACTCTCAAAAGACAGTAAAATGTGGGATCTCTAACACCTCTCTCTATCCTTGAGTATATGAATAATAGCAACTTACTCTTGCTTTCATGAGCAGTAGCTTAAATTCTGTGCTGATTCTTTTTTCTTAACTAATTACTCATTTGACATAATATACTGGGCATGTTGTTTTATTCTGATGTTTTGACATCTTAGCTCTTACTGACTCTGGGAGGACTGTGCCTCCCAGAGCTGGCCAGTTCTTAGAGATAGTAAAAATCTTGCCTGCATGTGCTTCATATGTAAGCCAACCAGTTTGAACCCCATGCCCCAACCACCATCTTTACTGGGCTCTCTCAGGGCTCCCACACTCAGGAGCACTATCCCTGAGCCTGTGTCACCCCCGTACTGATCACCAGGTTATTCGGGACAGCTTATGTGCTCCAGAGCCTGCTGAGAACATTCAAGCTAGCCATCACTGAGCCTACTTATCCTCTCTTGACTTGATCCCCATGGGAACTGCAGTAAAGCTTGTTGCCTAAATTCCTCCCATCCCTTCAGCCTCCCACTGACCTTGGTGCTTCCTCAAGGGGCCCCCTCTTCTTGGGAATTGTAACAGACTCTTTTCAATGGCAATGTTCCCAATCCACTGGCCTTACCATGCCTGAAAAATGATAAAACCTATATTTGAAAACACATGGTATGAAAACAGAAGTATGTTTTAAGTGAGAAATATAACTAATTTTTACATGAAGTAATTTTGGACATTCATTCATTCAGCAGTCTTTAAAGCCAGCATGTTTCTGCTGATGAGAAAATGGTGAATAGACAAGACATAATCTGAGTCCTTGAGTGATTTACACTCAACTGATATATGCAAATGAATAAAAAGACAATTCTAGCATAGTGCTTAGAATAGCTTCGGTGTTAAAGGAAGTTTTTTTTTCCCCCCAGAAAGTTATATTTGAGCCTAAAGGAAAAAGTGTAGGAATCAAGCATCACCAATATTCTCTGAATATCACCTCTTTAGAGTTGTCCTTGCATGACAGTTAAACCCTGAATATCAGCTTCCTAATTGATAAGAAGGGGATCAAATGACACCTGCAGGGCTCTTTTAGGGAGCACTGAGGTCCTGTTTGCAAAGCCCATAGCTACTCTGTGGTGCCCACCCAGCCCATGCCCTTCTCTTACTGATTTCTTTTCTCACCCTTCACTCTCCTGTAAGTCTTGCATTTAAGAGCAATCTAGCCAATATAGAACCAGCTTCCTCTGCACTTTTCACTGAGTATTCAATTTGCTGATGCTATAGCTTCAGTCTGGATACCCTTCGGTTGGAGAACATGTGTTAAGTAGTCTTTAAGCAATCTGCCAAATTGATTCAATTGCATGGTGTGGAACACTAGACTTCTATTTACCTAAAGTAAAACAGATCAGCAAATCATCTCTAATCAACCTGATGTGTGTGTAGCAAATACACTTAGAAACTTAACTAGATGACCAAAAGTGACAGCCAACATTTATGATCAAATACAACCATTAGGGGAATTGGTAGGAAACACATTTAGCTCACACAGCACACTCCCTGCATTCCACTCTGTGCACACACAGACAGACATAGTTTGCCAGGCCTTATGGTCCCATTGTGCTGGAGAAAGGGGTATACTTCACTAATGTATTAGCAAATATGCATTGAGTGTCAGGTGCCAAGGGCTGCACTAAGCACCAGAGACTCAAAAGTGGAAAAGGCAAAAAATGTCCTTAGTGCTATAGAACTTATAGTGGGAAAGAGCAAATAACCATGGATATATGTAAAATCGCTATCACTATAAGGACTATTAATAGTCCTTATTATCAGAGACATTCGGGAAGATTTCCTTCAGATAGGGGAATTGAACTGAAATATAGAGTGGGAGCAAAAGTAAGTTTATAGGTGTTTGTATGGAAATACAATAATTAATAAATAATAATATAAGAATAAACTCTGTGTTTCACATATGCACACCTGCCTTTTGCCACTGCCTTTACTAAGAATGTAAATGTTCCCTGGGAAAAGAAGAAACTATATTCTGGCATTTGAAAAAGGCAGGGCAGAAAGACACGTAATGTTTGTAACAAACCTCGATAAAGACAGGACAGCACAAGCAGGCCAAGTGAAGAAGAACCCGTTGTGAAATGAGGTGTGAGCAGTCACAGCTTTGTAAGTCTTGCTAAATAGTTTATTCTCTGTCTTATGACCAACGGGGAAACACTGACCAAACTTAAACCAAGCACATGATTTATTCTGACTTGTGTTTTTAAATGAACACGCTGGACTCTGCAAATAGATCTGATAAGAAGAAAGCAGGAATAGACGAAGGTACACTGGTTAGGGGGTTATTGTGATGGAGCCTATGAGGATTTATGTGGTAGAAGCCTGGACTAAGGTAGCAGTGGGAAGGTTACAGAGAAATGAACAGAGTGGAGAGACATTTAGGGTGTAAAAGTGGCCAAATATTTTTTTTTTTTTTAGTTTGGATAAAGACAGAGAGAAAGAGAGAAGTTCCAGGGTCACTCTGAGATTTGTATTGTGTAATTGTATAGATTCACTGAAAGTGGAAATTAAATTATCTGAAGTCAGCAATGCTATATTATAGATAAGTAGATTTGAAAGCTGAAAAGGATTACTTTTAAATCATGAATATGTTGACTTGAGGGTGACTTTGAGTCATTTCAGTGATATTTAGCGGGCATTCAGATCTGCTGCTCAGAGGAGGACTCTTGTCTGGAGTCATACTTGTCTGTGTGAGTCATCTGTGCATAAGCGGTAACTGAAAAGGAAATGTCAATATTAATGTCTAATAAGAGAGCAGAGAAGTGAAATAGGACTAGGTCCAAACCTGAAGACCACCAAAATTTGATGGCTGCATAAAGGAAGTTAAAGGGAAAAAAAATCTCGAAGAGGCAGGATAATCACAGGAGCAATACTACTCAGAAACCAATGGGTGAGATACCATCTCCTTCCAGGAGAGAGTGCTCAAGTTGTTGAATGCTTGCAGACTCTCACTAGCTCAGGGGTAGACACTGCAAAGTTAATGAATCCGAAGCCTAGGTCCCTTTCACATGCTGATGTGGGCTTCACAAGTCCTTAAATGCATGAAATTATAGTGTCCCTACTAGGAAAGACAGTTAGTTTATAATTAGAAAACAATTTTTTAGCAGAATTTATTTTTTAGCACAGTTTTGGGTTCCCAGAAAAATTAAGCAGAAGGTAAAAATGTCCCATATACATGCTGCCCTCAATATTTTTTTAATGCAAGAATTTTAGTAAATTACCTAAAGTTTGTTTAGGAAAAAATCTAAATCTTCAAAGGTCAGTAATTTGTAGCATTTTTTTTTCATTTTGCGATTATATTTTTTATTTAATTTTATATTTTTTCTTAGATAGCCTTTTCAAATTATGTAAACTCTAAATTATATAACCTTCTCAAGCTATATAAATCTTTATGCTAAAACCTGATTTCATTTCTATACCAGCACTTTCAAAGTCCCTAGTATTCGTCTATGGACAAAAAGCCATTCAATAAACTGTTCTCTGGCTGTCACAATATAAACATCAATATACTCATAATAGCTAATGAGTTTCTTGAAGGATCCCTGTCACTCTTTGCTGCCTTGGTCCTACACTCCTACCCTCCAGTCTTAAGAGTCTTGGGTAGAGTGGTATATACACACACATACACACATGCACATATACACGGTGTTATATATATTATATAATTATATTATATATACCTCTGATTATATGTATATGTAATGTGTACATATAATATATGTTACATGTATATAATCAGAGGTATATATACATATATATGTATATGTATCAGAGGTATATATACACACACGCATATATATGAGAGTGCATAAAGTATGAAGATTTTATATCACATGTTAACACCAGCCAAAAACCACGCACCATAGTGAAAAAAACATGCAAGCAGACAAATGTACTCAGCCAGTGGGTACAAGCCAGGCGTTATCAGAACTAGCACAATGTGCACAGGAATACAGTAGCTCAGAGAACAAGGACAAAGATCGCATATGGTCCAACCACAGGGATGCTCACTTACCAAGCCAATCTAATCCTGGCTCCTTCTGAATATCCAGTCCATCAGAACAGAGGCCAATGCTCAGCCACCAATATGGCACTAGCCCTTGAAAAGACCAATGGCCAGTTGGCGGTAAATGGACTGTATTGAGTCATTTATATATTGGTGCAGTGGTCCAGCAGTTGTCCTTACAGGGATAGATAATTACTTTGGTAGAGCACTTTGTCAACCAGCACCAGGTATCCAGTACTGACAGAACATCTGATCTAAAAGCATGGAATGACACACGAACAGTATTGGCTCATGGGGCCCACTTGGGAGTAAAGGAGTTGTAGGATTAGCCCAGACAATAAAATCTACTGGTCACATCATGTGTCATGTTACTAGAGTAGGCAGTTAGATAGGCCTGAGCAGAGCAGGATGGAATGTCACCACGGTGGAAAGTCCTGGGTTCCAGGCAATGGGTAAACCTAGGCAAAGCAATATTTAAGAGGCTAGGGCCTTGCTCCTAGGGTAGCTTTTCTTCTTTTAGCATAGCATTAGTTATGCACTTTAGAGCTTCTTAGAGGAGGAACAAGTCAGGGAGCCTCATAGGATTCCCATACAAACCCTTGCAAAACCACTCTGTTAAGCATTAAGCCTTCAGGACAAAAATGTTCTGACCTACATCAAATACTCTTAGGAACAAAGCCTTCCAGTCTAGTTCACCACAGAGACAGAGTTTTGGTTAAACTGATATAACATCCAGACCTCAGTTGTGTTTCAGTTTCAGGCCCCAAAAGCAGCAAAACCAGATGAAGCATGCAATGTCTAATGACCCTGTATCCTAGCACTGACCAATCACTAGAGACCTCACCCTGAAAAGTTACACCTGGAAAGCTGATGAATATTCTATTGAGATCCTCCCCTGATACCTCCACTAAAACCCCCACCTTCAGGAAACAGAAGAGAAACCTTAAGACAAAGAACCCAGTGCATACTCTCCCCCTACAGCACACCCCCCCACCTTTTTCCTTCAGGCTCACACTCTTTCTCCAGAGCACACCTGCGCACTCAGGTGTGCTACCTTTGCTTTGTTTCTTCTAAATTCCATTATCCCTTCTTTTGTGTCTGTAACTTCTTTCCTATGTCCACACAGCCCAGTAGCTCACCTTTTCTACCTCTAAGACTTCCTAAATAAATGTTTTGTATTAGAGTTCTTGGCTCTGGATTCTTTCTTAGCCGAACTCAAGGACTCAGGTCTGACTCCACCATCAATAATGTCATCTAATGGCAAACAACCTCAGGAATGTGGGAATAGCTTTCCAAAGGTGCGGCTGAAAAACCGGATCAAAGAAACCACTCTGAAAGGATGGGGTGCCATCTGTTAGGATGCAATACATTTATTAAATTAGAAATTTCTCTATGGTGCTATGTCCCCAAATGGGAAATCATGTAGACCCAGAACAAGGATATAGAAGTAGAAATGTCTTCTTTTATCAACATTTACTGTGGTTCACTGAGAGATTTTGTGATCTCTCTACAATGCTGGTTTCTGCACTGTAGGTCCTGATCTCTAGAGGGGGCAAACTCTTGCCAAGAAACACAGTCACAGTTAACCATAAGTGAAAGCACTTTGTGTCCAAGGGCAAGCACACAAAAACAAGAATCACCATATTATCAGTGGTAGCTGACTCAGTCAAAAGGAGATAAAACTGATTTTACACTATGAAAACTAGGAGGAATGCTTGTGTAACCTCGATGATCCACTTGGGTGCCCCCTGATAACTCCCACTGTCCCACAGTAATTGTGAACAAGTGAAGCAAGCCCACACTGAGACAGGTGTGGCTATCAAGTGTTTTGTCTCTTTGGGAATTAAAGTTTGGATCTCAAGCCACCAAAATGTGAATCAATAATGGCTGAAGGGATTCTGAAGGGATGGTGGGGGCGGAAGCGGAACGCCACTGCCCGAGATGGACTGCAGTGGTTGGGGTTGTACTTTGTTTGACTAAATTCAAAGCAGAGCAGCTGAGGCCAATCAGTTAATTTTGTTCCCTGTAGTTCGATATTTGCAAGCACAATTTTATGGCCCTTACAGTCAGTTATTTAAATAATAATGATCATTCAAAGCATAAAATTTACCTGACTGCACTGTAATAATTCCTAGGTAAAATATATAAAGTCATTTCCAAAAGTCTTAATGCTTTATCTCCATGTTATCTTCTAAAATCATTCAACATCAAATCTATATGATGGTGGCCTACAAAATACTGTTGATTTTTCCCTGGCTTTCATCAGCTCTTAATTGAACTTCAGAAACAGACTTCTAATAGTTATTCTTAAATCTGGTCTCACCTTCTAACATATTTGGCAAACAGCTGTTGGTATAATCTCTCCAATAAATCAATATGATCTTTTTATTACTCTGCCAGAAAATCTTTAGTGTTTCCCATTCTTAGCCAAACATACAATGTTTACCATCCCAGTGTTGTCTCTTTACACTTTCTCATTTTGAAACAATAATAAAATTCTCAGTGTTCCCTATCTATATATGTGTATGTGTGTGTATACACACATATATACATACATATATATAGTTATATATGTGTGTGTGTATAATATATATATATATATATATATATATATATATATATATATATATTTAAATAACCATTCCTACTTTCTCCAAAAAAGTAGAGGAATGGCCTATCTTTCATCCTTTTAGGCCCATCACAACTATTATTTCTTCTGGGGAGCTTCTCAGATAGAGTTGGTTATTTCACCTGTTTGCTGTCAGGTGCTATGTAAATAACTGAGTTTGCTCCTTTAAAAACTACATTGAAATTATTTATTTGTAGGTACTTCTCATCTTTGGAGACAATGGAGTAAATAGAGACCTGGATTTGAGTTTCAGCCTTTCAACTAATAAAACCAACTTATCAAATAAGTTTGTTTATCACTTATCAAATGGGAAAATAATAATCTCCATGTATTGCTCTGTTGTGATTAAATGCTATAATGCCTGAAGAGACCAGCATAGACAGATATTAGCACTTGTGACTAACAATTACTGAGTACTTATTCCACTGCTCTAAGTATCTTCTCAAGTTTAAAAAAAACCTCTAGAGACATTATTGTCTTCATATTAGAGATAAGGACTTGAAGCAGAATCATTGAATACTTGGCTCACATCACACTTATTAAGTGTTGGTGCCAGGATCCAACCCAACCCAAACCATCTGACTGAAGAACACATGCTCATCCATTAAGTATCAAATATTGGCCACCCAATATATAGTTCCTTTAATTCTAAAACTTTTACTCCCAATTATATTGTTTTATTTTGTTTTAAAGATATGGACTGAGTTTAACCATACAGCTTGTCTCTATGTCTTTAGCAGCTAACACGCTGACTAGAACAGAGCAAGTGTGAAATGCATGGTGGTGAGATTAATGTGCACATGGAGATGTACTGCTTACAGAAAATGAGTCTCACTGTAATGTACTCATTCATGCATGGTGCCAGTCTGTTATGAACTGAGTTGCATCCCCTTAAAATTCAAGTGAAGCTGTAAACCTCAATGTGACAGTATTTAGAGATGGAACCTTTAGGGTTAGATTAAGTCATGAATGTAGGGTCAAATGGATTGTAAGAAGAGTAAGTGAGAGGGAAGGGAGAGAGAGAGTTTGGATGCTGCTTTTCTGACATGTGAGAAGGCAAGAAGAAGGCCATCAGTCATCTGCAATCTAGGAAAAGAATGTTTTCAGGAGGAACTGATTCAGCCAGCATCCTGATCTTGGACTTGCCCAGTCTCCAGAGCCATGAGGAAATATTGTCTGTTTAAGCCATCCAGTCTACAGCATCTTGTGTTAGCAGCCCGATGTGGGCAAGAATTGTTAGTGAAGTGCAGTTAGACAGGTGGAGATCAGGGTCAGCCAGGATCAAGAGTATAGCTGATACAGCAGTTTATCAACCACAAGATATGTGGCAGGCTGGGATAGAGTCTGAAATAGGGGTCAAAGCCACATCAGAAACATAGACAGATTGATGTTAATTAAACGAAGTCAAGAGTAGAGTTGCAGACTAGGACAGCTATGGAACCAGGGTAAGACAGCAACAGAAACAATTCCTTAAGGGGCTTGTGTTCTGACTGGCACTTTATCCAAAGATATGTGTTCTTTTTTTTGTGACTCATCTTGTTTTCTCTTATCTTCTCCACTTGTGCAAGGGGAAGAGAGAAAAGGAGTAAATTGAGGGCTAAGATTTAGGCCACCTCTGATGTCATATACTCATCTAAGAAGAGTGTGGTCTCTTGCTACTAGCTACTATATGATCCTGTGGGAAAGCTTTAGAGGGGAAATAGCACCACAGAGATGCTTTCCACTTGAAGCAAGTCTACCAACTATACCAGGCAGTCTTGAACTGAAGACAACTCTGAGCATGAAGTTGGAGGAGGAGCATAACTTCCTGGGCTATGTGGCTCTTACAAGCATAATGCAACCCTCAGAGAAGGCAGGCAACTTTGAACAAAGCAGCCAATACTCTGAGACTGAGGGATGGATGCTCTGTGCTGGCAAAAAGCACATGGTGGGCAAGAGGGACTATCATTACCTTCTTTTAGGCTGTCAAACACTCATCAAAACACACCAACAATTGTGTGTTCCACTATTTGATTATATCCTATTAGTTTTTTATACCACCTCTTTGTCTTCATAGCCAATTCCACAACCTTTGGTCAGGCCCTGATACTTTCTGTCATGCTCCATTGCAATAGCAATACTGTTGACATAATATTATCCTCAATGAAAGGGATATTTTGATGCCAGTGACTTCATGTTTTCCCCATAAATTTAAAGATAGTGTAAGTTTCCATACACATATGCCCTTAATAATTTGATATCATTTTTAGCTATTCCGTCTTTACCTTCCACTAACCCACCTTGCACTTTATATACCCAGCTCTCTATGACTCAGCCTGGGATTCTTTGTTCATCTGTGCTTCCAACAAACCTTTATTGTCTCACATCAAAGCTTATCTAATCTTTGTAGCTTTCTTTGATGTCTTTAGGAAAATTTAGGACTTTATTCTTCTAAGTAAACTAAGTCCATTGCCTTTTCAGAACACTTCATAGCACTTAGCATGCATTGTTGTAATTGTGTTGGCATGTCCTCTCCTCCATTAAACTGGGCTATGGACTGCATGTTCATGTACTACCTGCCAAAATTTACAGGTGACACCCTAATCCCCAATGTAATAGCATTTGGAGATGGTGCCTTTGGTAGGTAATTAAGTCATGAGGGTGAAGCCCTCATGAGGGGGTTATTGCCCTTATAAGTAGAGACCCTAGACAGCTTGCTTCCTCCCTCTCCACCCTCCACCAAGTAAAGACAGCAAGAAGATTGTCACCAAACCAGGAAGCATGTGCTGGGATCTGGGATCTGCTGGAGCCTTGATCTTAGACTTCCCAGCCTCCAGAACTATGAAATTGTTTGTTTTTTAAGCCACCCAGTGCATAATATTTTTGCTACAGCATCCCAAACTGACTAAAACATACCATAAGCATTTTTAATGGCAGAGACAGTCCTCTTGTCTTTGGATAAGCAATATTAGACGCAGTCTCTATCATACTGTAAACTCTCTATAAACATGTTTTTAATAAGTGAGCTAATAAATTAAAACACAAACTTTGATTTAGAGCCTTCTTCGTGTCACTCTTTACACTGATTCTATTGGTCACCTTTTTGTGGTTATTATTATTGCTATTGTTGACTTAGCATTTCCCCAAACATATACTCCTCTTCTTATCACATGAGTTTTGTCTAGTATGGAAAGGGAGTACAGTGGTATACAATTCAGGAGGCGGCCTATATGCCACCAACAGCTGCTGAAGGACAGATGCTCTAAAAAAAGGGAGTATGATATTCTTTAAGTCACACTAAGTAAAGATTTTATGTCATCTTTCCACATGGGTCTGTCGTAGTGGAGCAGGAAATCATATGACACATTGCTCATGAGGCAGCCCAGCTCACTGTGATGGGACCATATCGGGTCCCTGGGAGCGTGCAGGTATTCATTCATTATTTGGGGCTTTATTTTTTGTGTTATTACTGTGTGAGAAAAGATGGGAAGAAATCACCAACACTTATATGAGGGGGATTGTAACAAATTCTAGATTTCCTTACAGATAATACTTTTTTTTTGCTTGAGACCAGAAACTGGCATTGTTTTGCCTTAAAAAGTCTTTTTAGTAATAACAAAAGCTTTGACATAACAGATCAAGATTTCAGATCTACTTCTGTCACTTATGAGCTGAGTGACCTTTGGAAATAGCCTGTTATTTTTTTTGAACCTTAGTTTATTTAGTACGTTGTAAATCTAGATCTTTTGGAGACTAAAAGACAAAATAGTTACAAAGTGTCAAGTTAATGGAATATCTAATAAGAACAATCATAATTAATTTTATTTCCTGCAGACTGCAGAGTTTACAGTTCCTGTCCAGGGATCAAAACAGTAAAAATACTGTCTGATTATGAAGGTTGTGCATATTCTCAATGTGTGTTGTTTTCTCTATTCCATTGGTACGTTTTCAAGTGATTAAAATGATTTGGACCCACACCTGTTATATGCAGACACAAAGAAAAGAAGAAAAACAGTGTCTTGCTCCACAGTCAGTGACATGGACACCAGTCACCGGAGATGGAGGAGACCGTGCAGACGTGAATGCAGACCGAGCAGGTTGAACCCCGGCAGCTGCCACAAGAAGGAAAATACATTATGGGAAGTTTGCATTTCTTGTGATTATACAGTGTATTTAGTGGTTTCATGACTTCTATCCCTTTTATAGTAGGTCTTGTGGAATTTTTTCTTTGTAAATTTAATCCTAGAATGATGCATATCTTAACTACTTCCCTTACTCATTTTTCTTCTATTAAGTTAAAAGATAGTAATTGAACAACTATTTTTGTGCCATAAACTGATTCAAGAAATGGGTCAAGATCTTTTCAATAAATATTTTATTCATTACTGCAATAGATAGCTGCCATATTTCATAATCTGGTACTATATTAGGGACCAAGAACACAGTAGCAAAAATGACAAGTATGGCCCACATACATATGGAAATTGTAGTCTTTCAGTAGAGACAAATGCTAAGCATAAAAATGACACAAATAATTCATTCTTCCTCCTAGCAGGATTGCCAAGCAGGAGAGCCAAGCAGGAAGCATGAAGGAGGAAGTTCCACAGGTACACAGAACACATTTTGCAATGTTGCCAAATGCTCACCTTTGCCATCACTAATACAGGGCTTTGATTTTATTCTGAGTACAAACTTCCAAATATGTCCCTGTGATCAACTCAGGGAAAAGACACTTTCCCAGAGTTACTGCCATTCACAGTGTCTTTTGACACCTCTCAGAAATAGGTAGTTTTTGTGAGATAGGGAGTCTTGGAGACTTGCTTCACACAAGTGGGGAAGGTCATGTGTAGTTGTGGTTCTGGGAGGCGCAGAGAGGGTTTAGCCCTTTCAGGCTGGTGTAACCAGCCTTTGTGCTTTCAGACACAAAAGTACAACCATTTGTAGCTGAATATATTGGGAATTTACCTTAAAGTGTGTGGTTTTTAGGAGATTAGATAAGGAGATCACAAGTTGGAGTGATCAGAGGGTGGGCTGTGAGGGTGCACTGCCTAGGTTTGCTGCTGAGACCAACATTTACTGGCTGTGCACTTCTGGACATGCCACTCAACCTTTTCTTGTCTTATTACAGGTGTACAAGACGGACAGTAACAGAACCAACCTCATAAGATTGTTTTGAAGGTTAAATGATGTAACATATAAGATATAAAGTTATCCTTGTGTACATAAAAAGTGCTTGGTACATACTAAGTATTTTATTTTGTATGTGCATAATATTAACAAATGCTTATGAATATTTTTATTGTATAGGAACACTGCACTGAGTAGGAATTTCTACAAATAGGCTGCACATCTCTTCCCGACAATAAAGATGATTATCAAAATAACATTTATCTTAAATATATAAAATATTAGATCTAAAATTTCAGTATGCAATTATAAATGTTGCATAAAATATGAACAAAAGTTTAATAATAAATTATTTTATAAACGGCAATTCCCACAAGAAAAAAAGACAAACATTTGCCCCATTAAATGTCGTTGGTTTCTGGTAACCATGAAACTGTCAAAACTTCAGCCAAGCCTACTTCTAACATAAATGTCACTAAGCCTTTCTTTCCAACTCAGAAATTCACATACCCTAAAGCCAAGTAGATAGAATACATTCATTAATTGAAGAGAAGGTAAATGAGTCAGCTGTATGACTTGTCTCAGTAGTTTTTGTATCCTGAATATTGAAAACTCAAGGATGGATTAAGTACTTTAAAGACAAGCATTGCTATTTCCCCCTGTCCTAAATAAAATGTACAAACCTTAACACTCAGGAAGCAACACCGCATTGAACACACTGGCCTCCTCCCATATCCTAGCTCTGTTCTATAATCTCTTATATATTTTAAATATTTTTGTGTTTATAAAACATTAAATATTTATTACCTGTTTATTTTCATATGAGCTGGTGAGATGAACATGTCAGATCTTAACATTTCCATTTTACAGATCGGGAACCTGCAGTTATATAACTTTCCAAAGTTAATAAAATAGTCACTTGCTTTATCATGAGTAGAATTCAGATTTCCTCATATCAGCCTATCTTCCTGTGCATTATATTCCAACAAGTGAGGTCGTAAATGTTAGATATTTGAGAACAAAAATATCATTAGCCATTAAATGTAATTATGATTACAATCTTATGGATTGTCAATCAGTTGCTTAAAATGCCAAGGTACAGAAAGAGTATGTAAAAAACATTCTTAATTGACCAGTGTTGTTAAATATAATGTTTTGCATAAAATGTCTTAATTCTTATACTTTAAAATGTTCGTTGATTTCTTTCTACATACAATGAATTGAGATTCTCATCTGATTTTTATTCAATTATGTAGACTTTGATCATTCATACAGAAGAGAAATATTCTTTTTCTATCTCATTGGTGCCAACACACAAGTTTCTCTTTGTTTTATATTAATAAATCACAGGTTGAAATTGAAGGGAAAATTAGCTTTGCTTCATATTTAAAGATATTCATTAAATGTGTTCATAGGCACAGTAGGTAGTAGGCAGGTAATATTCCCGCTGAGAGTCTGGCCTCTGGACTTGCTGAGTTGTACAGGCAGCTTCCAAAGGGCCATGTGTTTACACATTCTATCTGAGAACTGATGATGTACATTCTTGGAAGACACTGTTCTGTGCTTCTGCATTCAGGCTGTAGATGGGATTGGAGTACATTAAGGAAAGGCAAAAATTGAAACCTTACACTTTATGAGATTCACAAAGCACTACACAAAATAATTGTGGGAGTCTGGAGATTTAAGAGTTATAGAAAGAAATAAACATAAAGACACTGAAATTGAGAACAGGCTGACAGTGACCAGCGGGGAGAGAGAAATTTCAGGAGAAAAGGGGAAGGGTTTACAGGAACAAGTACAAAGGACACATGGACAATAGCAAGGGAGGTGGAAATGGGAGGGAGGTGGCGAGGGCTGGGGGGATGGGCTGGGATGGGATAAAAGGCAGAAAACTGTACTTGAACAACAATTAAAATAAATAAAATAAAATAAAATAATAAAATAAATAAAATGAAATAAAATATCCCCCAAAAGTAACAAGTATAAATTTAAGTACAAGGATCTGCCTTCCCTGCCCCTATTTGTTGCTCTTTTCTCCAAATTAATTCCTTGATGTCCTGCTCCAAACCCTAAACCAGAGTCCCTCCCTTTGTCAAGGTTCTCTTACAGTTTATTTTCCTGAAAACTTGAAAATCTTTTAAGTGCTGTTCTCTGCCTTTAGCCAAAAAGCTGCCCACTAGGAAGTGAATAAAGACCACCCAGAGCATTTCAGCAGATCCACCAGCAGTGAGCTGATGTTGATAATTGCCAATCCCAATTTGCCTGGCTTTGGGGAACCCTTGTATTACAAAGTACTGTCACATATTTTTAATTTTTTTTGTGAGTCAGCTCCTCCACCCTGCTGTCCAATCAAAGACCTGGATAATATCAAAATGTAAAAGAACACGCTGTCCCAGAATTTACAATTTACCTTGTTTTTGATTCAAGAGCAAATGTGTGAACACCATGGGATATTCAGTCACACGAGCAAACAAATTAGATTAAGAAAGAATTAAAAACACAATATTATATTCACAGTTAGACGACGTTCATGTAGACTGAGTTATACATGACTATTCTAATGTGATTGAATTGAGAAGATTCAAGCACTGAGGCTAAATCTGTATAATCCTTTTCATTTGTGTGGAAGCAGTGACATTGTGTACTTGAACATTGTCTTTCCTTACCTACTTGATCCAAATTTATTCAACCAATGGGATTTTCTACTCCTAGAAATATGCTTTGGCAATTTTAGTATTCTTTTAGGGAAAATTTCAAGTCTAGCTGTAAACTAAGTATAAGGCAAGTTAACGACATGTTTCTTTTGAAGAAAAAATAAATTAAAATGAATCAATGTTTTAATATGTTTACATTAGAGTCAGATCAACTTTATGATTAATCTTTTATTTGAAGAAGCAGTTTGTTAAAGAGCCAGTTTACTGAAGAAGCCAAATATAATGGTGCTAGCCAGCCTTTCTTTGGACTTTACAACTACCTAGCTTTTTTAGAACTTCCTTCTTCACTCTGTTATAATTAAGCTATTGATCTCTAAACTAGCAAAATCTGCTCTGACTCAGATTTTAAGCCACTGAAATGTTAAATCAGAATGAGTATATTCAATCTTATGTGCTTGCTTGTGTTACCATCAATTTCCTTTCTTTCCACACTACCACTAACAAGTGCACCACCAAGAGGGCTTAGAATCACCAGGTGTTAATTAAATTTGATTCCTGGACTTATGTATTAAACTCAAAGACAGAATTCAACTCTCTGGAGTTCTATGATTGGGTTTCCAAACACATTTTTCTCAATTTTCATGTATCCTGAGTTATTCAAATGGACTATAACTCTGGTTCTTATTCTGAGTTTGTTTTAGAGATTCACCTAGCTCCTGATTTCCTCTGTAGCTTGGGTTCTTCCTTTATGTACCCGTCATTTTTCTGCTTAGCCGAAGTTCTGTTTCTCACCTTCAGTCCATATCTATGGTCTTACTGGGTGCAAACCACCCAGAGACTTTGCCCCTTACTCTCAGGACTCCACCCACCTGGGACTACAGGAAGGCAGAGTGATATACAGTTTGCAGTAAACTATTAGTCCCTAGAGCTCTTAAATTATACATTTTTCTCCTTGTAACAGAGTAAGTTTCTACACATTTTCAAAGATACATTCACATCTTACTCAGTATTTCAGAAACACTTTGACAAATCCATGATACTGAAAATTTTAAGTTGAATGACATTCAAAGGCTAGCATATTTTCATGTACTTTATTTCATCTAAAAATGGGAGAAAGACTACCTGCTAAATACATGAGAAATAAATAATAGATAAGGAGAAGTGTAGAAGTTTTGGAACACAGAGGGAATATTATAAAAGGGATATTTTTTCTCACAAAAGATATATGTAAATAAAAATATTAAAGTAGGGAAGTAATTCAACTTTTAAAAACCCTCCATGTAATTTAAACCTATTTTATTTTCCTTTGCTCTAAAATTCTTTGGTATAACAAGAATATAAGTCTTTAAATGATAAAGGAAACATAAGATACTAAATAAGCAAAAATTAATGATAGAATTAAAAGTTTCAAGAACCTTCAAATAAATGTTAGTTCAAGGTTTCAAAAAGAAATTATAAAGATATATTTACTGAGACAAAGTTATTAAATTTTAAAAATGATTAGTATCAAATGAGAAAAATAAACTGGGAGCTATATTACCACATATTAAAACTTAGTAAGTGGGTGCTGTTTTTAAAAGAATATTGTATTAATACAGGGAATAACCAAATATCAATTTATCCAAATAGATAAGTAAATAACTAAATAAGATATCCTAGAAATACATTCACACATACATGGGATCTTAAATAATGACAAAGCTGCTATTTCAAGTCAGGGGAAAAAGGATGGTTGATTTAATATGTTTCCTAGAAAATTATCCATTTCAGCTAGACCTTTAAATTATTGATACACATTTGATTATTATTATTTTATAACATATTATCTTTATTTATATTTTTCTTTTTCTCATCCTTGATATATTTTCTTCATGCTTTCTTAATTTTATTTTCTTCAGGCCTAAAGATATATTGTTCTCTTGATCTTTGGCAAAAAAAAACCCAGTTTTTTGTCAAATTACTCAAATCCAGACTTTTAATATGTAATTTATTAATATCTTTTTTAAAGATATAATTTTATTATACATGCTTTATATATATTTACATTTGTGTCTTTTTGAAGCTTTGTAAGATGACGTCTGAAATTTCTCCCCTGTATTTACTTTATACATGGAGGTTTAGTTATCTTTGCATTAGTTTTTTTGTGTGTGTTTTTCCTTTTTTTCCTCTTTCTTATGCAGTTGAGTTTCTTTAAATATTTAGGGTTTGCAAAAAAAAAAATATATATATATGTGCCTATATGCCTGTCACTGTTTCTGCACATGCAGGTATCATCTGATTAATGCACAGCAGTGGCAGCTCTGATGAAGCTATGCATGGATGTGTGGTTAGGGAGACAGGGCATTTTACACATTCCCTTGAGGTTGACAGAACGTTCCCTCTTATGGTGATATATTTTCTTCTTTTCACGATATCACAGTACTTGAAGTACATTCTGAAGTCTCTGATACTCTGACCATTACCAGTGTCATAACTGTTTCACAGATTTGCTTGTGGCTTTTTATCCAAAAATGGGACTGATCAGCTCTTTCTTAGCCTTTAAGTCATAGTTAAATTGATTTCCCATCATCACCTTCATTATCCTGGGTTCCAGTTCAAGAATCTTGGAGTGTAGATTCCCGAGTTCTAGGGGAAAAAACATACTTTTTAAAAAGGTTTATTATTTTATTTAAATGTGGCAAATATTTTTCATTTCCTTTGGATATTGGCATCATTTTGATTCTATCTATATTCTCTTTTCTAGAAATTGGTCATAGACATAGTCTGTTGATAATTGTCCAGAATGTTCATATTTCCAAGGATTTCACTTGTTGTTTTGTCTCTTCTCTTTTGCTCTTAAATATCTTTTGTTAATTTGGTAGAATTTAGGAAACAAGTCAACCATTTTGTGTTTGATAGTTCTTGCTTTTGTTTAACTATAAAAACAAACCATGCCTGAAGACAGCGGTTCTCAACTTCAGCCTGTTGTAGAATCACCCGAGCTTCTGACTTGACAGATAGAAGAAGGGCCCAGGAATCTGAATTTCTAACAGTTTCCCAGGTGATACCAGTGCTGCTGGTCAGGGAGCTACATTTTGAGCATCATCCTCAGAATTCCCTTCCAGTACGTATCATCAAATCAAACTACTTGAGTCAGGGCTTATGACTTATAAGTTCCTTGGTTGAAACATTCATTTTCAGATGAGGAAAGTTAGAATCAATGAAATTAAGGAACTTGCACAAAGCTGATTGACTGACTGGTTGACCCTGGAAAGCCCAAGTAACACATTTGGGGCAGGAAATAAATTAAGCTGGTTTTCTTTTTTAAATGTGAGATTTTGCAACAAATAAGTGTACTTTTCATTTAGGAAGGTGATCTTTAATTTTAGTAGAAAATTTGGGGGAATTTGAAATCCGTGCTGTTTTCTAACACCCAAATGGCTGTTATTCCATTTGTTGGAACATTTGTGCTTCTCTTTGTGTCCCAAAGCACCACTGTCCATGTGTTAGTGTTGGCATGGTTACACACTATGTGTCACACACATTCACTTTCTCTTGTTCTTTTGACCCTTTGGCTTCTTTCTTTCCCCATTTCAGAAAAGATTTCCTTATAATTTCTGTGCAGGTCATAGGATTAGTCCTTGATCACTGCTGTCACTTACTTGACATTTTTAACTAGATTATATTTAAATATTACACATACTACTTACCATTAAGTTATAATTGCAGTGAAATTTAAGCTAGAATCAATATTAAGTGTTCACCCAAATCACTGCATTCAACTTGATTAATGATTGTAATTGATTGATGTGAATTAAGAATGGCAGAGCATTTAAAAGCATTACAATGATCAGCTACATTTAATTTTCACAGCAATACCCTCTTAGAATTTTTTACATGTTAATAGTCTTAGAGTTCAGAATTCTATATTAGGTTTTAGAAGTAGTCATCAGATTTAGGGCAATAGTGTTCTTCCTATTGCTTAAAATATCCAAATATAAGAAACCTGAATTCCTAAATTTACTATGAATATTTTGGCTTTATTAATGGAATTACACAAGTATTTTCTCATCTTTATGAATTTCCCTCTAATGCTTCTTGAGTGTATATATAAGAAGAAAGGAGTAGACATGGGTATGTTAAAACTACCGTATTTCAAATGTTCAGGGGAAAAAGTTCACATTTTACTAAACTTGCCCATAAATAAAACCAAAAGACAATACTTTATAACCACACTTCCAAATTTGGTTGCACTTATCTTGTCTAATAAAGAGAAGGCAAGGATGAGTGCTAGCATAGTATGACTCAAGACTTGAAAATAGCATCCCAAAGTGATATACAGTTCTGTGTATACATGATGTTTGGAATTACATTTCATCTTTCTTTTGCTAATACCAACAGAGAAATTTCTTACTTGATTAGCATTGGTAAATTAAATTGGTGTTTTATTTACATTGAATTAAATGGTTTTTTAAGAAGAAAAAAGTAATAATAACTTAATTTCTATAAAAATGGAATACGATAGGATGATAGATGCAATGTATATATTTTCTCCTAAAAAAGTTTTTTTTTTCTTAACATTTCCAGAGCTGAGAAGAATTCTGGTATCTTAACTAACTTTTGTTTGGCTCTCATCATATCCAAAAATGGAAAATAGCCAGTTGTGGAGAAAAAGTTGATAGTTTTGCAAGGTACAGGAATGTAGTTTAAAGTTTTGCTATGTATAGAGTCAGCCTTTTTTCCTGCCAAAATGAATAAACCTCTCAGTGAACTTCTGAAGTTCACCTTGAAGTTCATGGTGGAGTCCACAGAACATTTAAGCACAAAGGGAGTGCAAAATAGATATAAACAGATTTCCACCAGTCAGGAAACACAGTAGAACACTAATTTTAACACACTAAGTTAAAACCTTGTGATGTCAGCGTGAGTGCACTCTTGAGGTGAGAGTGGGGGCAGCGGAATATATTTTTAGGCTGAAAATATTGCCTGGATTTTTTAAAAGGTTTAATTAGGACAATCTTTGACTTAGATTATTGAGAAAATCAAATTATTTTTAATTTTATTTTTACTGTTGACAATATTACAGATGTCCTCATTACCTCCCCTTCCCTTGCATCTGTGGGTTATGCATATATGTTTGTTGACTAATTCCTTCACCGTTTTTCATCCAGCCTCCCCCTCCCTTCTCCCCCTGACAGCTATCTGTTCCATGTATCCATGCCTCTGTCTATATTTTGTTCATTAGTTTATTTTCTGTTAGATTTCATGTATAAGTGAGATCATGTGGTATTTGTATGTCTTTGACTGGCTTATTTTTCACTTAGCATAATAACATCAATCTGCAATTGAAAATGAGGTAATCCAATATTATTGAATTAAACAATTAAAAATATTCAAATGGTTTTCCATAGATGGGTTTATCACAGCTCTATATATGTAAAGCTAAAAAAAACCTAACAATTCTCTTTTATAATTATCTATCTTCAAACACAGTTTTCAAAAATATGTTAAATTTTATGATATTTAAATCAAGAAGCATTATTAAAATGTGTTTATTTTGAAATAGTATATTTTTCTTATTGATTTATGGTATGAAAACTTCAAAATTTAAATTTATTGTGTTATATATGACAAGGAGTATTGAAATTTGAAATGGATTTTATATGTGGTAAAAGTATTATAATAAACTACTGATTCTATCATCATACCACTCCTTTTGAATGCCTATAGTTTTATGCTGTAAAACTTTAGGGCAGAATTATCCATCAATAAATTTTTCCTGATAAAGGAGTTTTTAGATTCATTCTTATTCATGCATAGAGTTACCTCAACACAAATCTTATTGATATGAGAATGAGATCCTACATTGGAAACTTGAGTACAGGCTACAGTATAAATCAACTCTTAAAGATAGTGGATTATTCATTAGTTATAAAAATAAGTGCAATCAGGAAAATATAAAGATAAGAAAAATTTTCCATAAGCCATTTAAAAGAGACCATTATTTTTAACATGGAAGTTATTTATTACTCTTAAAATATGTTTACACTTCATCAGACTCTGTTCAAAGTGGCAGTTTTCAAATATGCATTGTGAAATATACATTTAATAAAATGTTGAGAAAAATTTTTTAAAAATAAAGTAAAATTACTGCAACACACCAGAAATCTATAAAGAATTAAATAGTTCAATTTAAAACTGCAAAAAGAAAACCCAAATACATTTGCATTTCACTTTTTCTTTTTGCCAATCACATTGGTATTAGTCAAACAGCAATTGGCAAAAAAATGTGGTACCTGAATCACTTTTTCTTTTTCAAAGCTTCAAGAAATGGAAGATATTTAGATATGAATCCAATGCACAAGATAACACTGTGGATACAAAGAGCTCTATAGAGTGTTTTCAAAATAATTAAGCAGAGGATACTGTAATTGTATGGTCAATTTAAAGCTCTCCAGTGTTGGCAACCCTAGCACAGAAATGCTGCAGAAGAGGCTGGCCTGCGGAGCCACTGCATGGGGCGCGGGGTGCTCTGTGAGGTTGTGGTCAGTTCTGTTCCACAAGACTGCCAGTGTCCAGCTTTATCAGATCTCAGGAAACATTCATGACAAGGTGCCAAACTCTAGGTGTTTCAAATGTATATTTTCCTTGTATAAATGCCAAATTAAGTTCTCCAAAAGTCATTTGCTATTCTCACAATGTGCACATACACAGTTTATTAAATTTTGTTTTATGCAGCAATGTTCTTTATCTGGTGAAAACATCTGAACATGACTAGGCTATTAACTATGTCAAACTGTGTTTCCACTTGGTGATAAAACTCATATACATATGTTAAACCTATAACAATATGTGTAATAACCCATTCTTCTTTTACTAATTCACTATAAATAATATAACTATTTTAGGAATTGCTTACTGTCATTTGTTTTACTTTCATTCTCCATGACAAGCATAGAGATGTTGTTTTTTGCACATAAACATGACACAATATTTTATGCAGACTAGAATACCGACTATTTGTAAGTACACTAGCATTAACATTTCTTTCAAGATCATTGACATTCAAATCATTTCCCCTTCTTTATTTATGAACCACAAATTACTGTTGTTCACAAAAAAAGGAGATTGTTTTCTAGGATATTAATATTTCAGTGGCACTATAACAGGGTACCTAATGGTCTCATATATATAACATTATGATGTCTCTTTGGGTACTTAAATTAGGAATACTTACAGATTGCATTATGTTCAGTTTTTTTATTGTCACTTAGTAACATGGATTCCTTTTGCATTATTTTTATAGTGGCATTTTGCTCATTGAACATATATTTGTAAAATAACATTTAAACCTTCAGAATCAAAAAAGGTTAAAAAATAGTTTTTCATAAAAGGTAACATCATTGGAAAAAGATATTTCATTGAGCAAGAAGAAAATTTGCTATTTCCAATAAGATAATAGAATTTAGAGATTATCAACCAAATACTGAATTCAGTTATATAATTGGCTGTAAGATAATTCTAAATAAATTCAAATTCCCTGGAATGGAAGGTGTTTAAATCACAAAGTTATTTATTTTACTTAGCACTTCTCTATTCATTTTAGTTGTAAAAGAGCAGTCAATAACTGAGAAGATTTAATTACTGTGATATAAAAAATAATTTTTTTCCTAATTTTGGTTAAATTCTTAAAACATTTTTTTTGATAAGGCAAAATAATTTCTACAATGGTTTTTGTTTATATCAATCAAAGGGACATAAAATAAAATAAATGGAAATCAAGGCAATAATTAGTAGACTGTAAACCATGTTCAGACAAAGAAAGAGAGGTTAGATCTATCGTTTGATGAAGGTAGTCTACTATCACTAAGGGAGAGAAAGTGGAAAGAACTATGTTAACAAATTTTATTTCTTTTTTCTTCAATTATAAGAGCTAGAAAAAGCAGAATAAAGTGGAGATAAACGTATAAGAATGCTTATAATTGGTTAAATGAGATTGGAACACTAAATTCAGAAAATTTGTCCTATAATGTCAAATGAATTCATAGATGTAATTTCAGAACACCTGTCAGTAATTTTAACAAACTCATAATGAAAAAATATGCCATAAGTCTAATGATGGGTAAATGATTTCAAAAGGAAGTAAAGAATGGCAGCCAAAAATGACAGGTAGATCTGACAAAACTCTAGAATAGATTATATGTTTATGAAAGTTTCATTAGCACAATTTTAGGATTGTGATTTCAGAGAAAGGAAAAGATGATATATACTCAAGTTTCAATGAGATGCCATTGAAATGAATATAGAATTGGTTCCTAAAGCTAAAGAAATGTAGACTCCACATAGAAACCAATAAAGTTTGCTAACACTGAACTGGTGTGAGAAGATTTTTATCTAACCATATCAGACTGAAGAATACCAAATTAATAATGTGCAGACATGGAGACCCCTGTTGTCTATGGAAAGAAAGAGAAAGAAAGAAAGAAAGAAAGAAAGAAAGAAAGAAAGAAAGAAAGAAAGAAAGAAAGAAAGAAAGAAAGAAAACTCAAGAAGATATGTATTTCCCCTAGATTCCTTGCTCTGTCTCCAATATTGGATAAACAGTGCCCACTCCTTGAGATGGTCATACTTAATGTTCACAAATTATCATCCTAATGTAATAGTCTCAATTTGCTTGAGACAAACTCTTCTCCCAGACTGGCAAATTATCTTAACTACCACAATATTTTTTAATTAAGTATAAAAAAAGTAAATTAAATTCAGAGAACTAATTCAGCAGTTTAGGGACTTGAAACTGTAAATTCTGCTAGGCAATGTATCAAATTTTAATTTGAATTAAAATTTACACTTAATTGGATTTGTGTTGGACAACCGAAAGTATAAGATTTGATGAAGTTTGTAAATGGCACTGAGAATTTACAAGATCTGGATTAATGATATGTATTATTTTAATTTGTGAGATTTACATGAACTATTTGAGCATTTGAAAGGATTTTTTGTTAATGTTGGAAATTACCCCAGTCCAGCACTTCAAGTCACTGTTACAATATTAGATATGTTAAAGTTTAAATGCACTAAAAGTGTTTATGGAGTTTGAGGAACTAAGTAAATAAGTAAGATTAATTCTGTTAAAAGGAAGTTTAGTTTGTTCAATAAAAGTTAATTTAATATTAGTATAAAATAAAAGTTCCTTTTTTACTATACTTAAGCATGGAAGTATAAAATATACAATTAGTTTTTTTCCAGTTTCAGTCAGTTATAATTGACAAATAGATTTGTCAATTTGTAAGATATTTAGTGTACAGTATAATTTGATATACATATATGAGGTCTCTCCAGAAAGTATCCAGCCATGCAATATGAAAAATAGAAACACTTATGGAAGAAGAAACAAGATACAAAAAACAATATACATAGGAAATGATGCCCTAGTCCCCTTCAAAAGAAGCACTGTGGGACCTCACACAGTTCTTCCAATCGCCATCAGTTGCCCAGTCATATTTTCCTGAATCTCATTGGTGGTCTGAAATCTCTTCCCTTTCAAAGCTGATTTTGGTTTTCAGAAAAGCCAGAAGCCACAAGGCACCAAGTCTGGGCCCTAGGGAGTCTGGTTCACCTGGGTGATTTAATGTTTTGCCCACAAATTCTGCAGGTGTGATGCATGGGTAGGTGCATTGTTGTGATGAAGCTGCCAATCACCAGTCGCTAATAGCTGTGGCCATTTTTGTCATATTGTATCTCTCAACCAATGAAGAATATTGAGGTAGTATTTCTTATTAATTGATTGGCCTCGAGGGGCATATTCATGATGGACAACACCTTCCCAATCAAAAAACACAGTTAAAATTACTTGATCTTGCCGCAACTTTGCTGTGCCTTCTTCAGGGAATGGAGAACCAAGGGACTTCCATTGGAATGATTGGACCTTCATTTCCAGACCATAGCTGTAAACTCAGGATTCATCTCCAGTTATGACCTTCTTAAAGAAATCTGGTTCATTGGTAGCAGTTTGAATCAAGCCATTAGCAACTGCAGCAGGATGTTTCTTCTGCTCTGGTAACAGAAGCTGGGAACCAATTTTTCCATGACCCGTTTCATGCCAAGATCCTGCATTAAAATCTCAGACACGGTAGTTTTGGGATACCCAGATCAGCTTCTCACACTGTCAGTTGCCTTTATTGATTGCAGCGTGTACACATTCAACATTCTCAGGTGTTCTGCTTGTTGCAGGCTTTCCAGAACATGGATCACTTTCAACAGATTCTTGACCACCTTTGAAGTGTTTGTGCCAAACTTTTATTTGCATTGCACTCGTTGCATTGTATGTGAAAGCCTTCTAAATCACCCAAATAGTTTCCACCAAAAAATGTTCAAGCTTAACACAAGATCTGATGCAGATTCATTGCTCTACTCACTCAGCCATTTTGAATGTGATGGCTCCACAGTACACATACTTAATGGCACCTACTGCCCCCACTGAAGAGTGAAATCTTCATTGTTCACACATGTACATTCTGGTTCACTCTTCATGGCTGCCAGGTTATATTGATTCATGCATACCATTCCCATTTTCAAGATTTTGCTTTTTAAAAGCTAAATTGTATATATATATAAAATCACACTTACTTGATCGATTCATCTGTCAATGAACCTTTAGGTCTTTTCTATATTTTGTCTGTTGTGAATAATGCTATGATGAACATGGGAACACAGATATCTCTTTGAAATAATGATTAGTTTCCTTTGGGTATATACTAAGAAATAGAACTGCTAGATCACATTGTAGTTCTATTTTATTTTTTGAAGAACCTCCATGCTTTTTCCACAGTGGCTACTCGCCAATTTACATTCCCACCAACAATGCACAAGGTTTTGTTTCCTTTTCTCCTCATCATCACCAACGTTTGTTATCTCTTGTCTTTTTTTATAATATTATTCTGACTCATGTTAGATGATATCTCAGTGTTTTTTATTGCTATTTAAACTTTTTTCAATTATGATTTACATTCAATGTTATTTTGTACTAGTTTCAGGTGCATAGCATAGTGACTAATCAAATACTTTACAAAGTATTTCCCCTGATATTTCCAGTAGCTGTCTGGCATCATACATAGTAATTAGAATATTATTGACTATATTTTTATGTTATAATTTGCATCTCCATGATTATTTTGTAATTACCAATTTATATTTCTTAATCCCTTCACCTTTCTTACCCACTACCCTAACCCTTCTCCCCTTCTGGTACCATTAGTCTGTCATCTACATCTATGAGTCTGTTTCTGTTTTGTTTGTTTATGTCATTCCTTAGATTCCACATATAAATGAAACCATATGGTATTTGTCTTTCTCTAACTGACTTATTTCACTTAGCATAAAACCCTTTAGGTCCACCCATTCTGTTACAAATGGTAAAATTTCATCTTTTTGTGGCCAAGTAATACTTCACTGTGTATGTGTACCACAGCTTTTTTACCCACTCATCCATTAATGAATACTAGGGTTGCTTCCATATCTTGGCTATTATAAATAGCAGCACTATTTACACAAGGGTGCATATGTTCTTTTGGTAGTGTTTTGGATTTCTTTTGATATATAGCTGAAAGTAGAATTGCTGGGCCAGAAGGCAGTTCTTTTTTTCATATTTTTGTCCATGGTTGCCACACCAGTATGCATTCCCATCAACATTGTAAGAAGGTTTCCTTTTCTCCACATCCTTACTAGTACTTGTTGTTTGTTGATTTACTGACGGTAGCTTTCTGGCAGATGTGACGTGATATCTTATTTTGATTTTGATTTGCATGTCCTTGGTGATTACTGATGTTGAGCACCTTTCGTGTACTTGCTATACATTTATGTGCCCTTTTGGAAAAGTGTCTACTCAAGACCTGTGTCATTTTTTAATCGACTCATTTGGTTCTATGCTTATTGAGTTGTATGAGTTGGATAGTAACCCCTTATTATATATGGATATTTTGGATAATAACCCCTTAATGAATATGTAGCTTAAAGTATTTTCTAGCATTCCTTAGGTTGCCTTTTAATTTTGTTGATGGTTTCTTTTGTTTGATTTAGTCCCACTTATTCATTTCTCATTGTGTTGCCTTTGTTTTTATTGTCAAATCTAGAAACTCATGATGAAGACTAATATTAAGAAGCTTATCCTGTAGGTTTTCTTCTAGGAGTTTCATGATTTCAGGCTTATATTCAAGTCTTTAATTCATTTTGAATTCATTTTTATGTATGATTAAGATAAAATCTATAATTTGAATTTATAATTTTAAACAACTCAAGTCTAAATTTTTTAATTTAATAAATTATTAATTTATTATCTGGGTAACTATTAATACTCCTTCTTGCACATAAAGCCATTTTTAAACCTGTAGAAGTTCACACAAAAAGAATGCTTCATGATTCTTCTTCAGAATTACTGCGCCACTAAAAATAACTAAACCACCTGACAATTGAAAATCAAAGTATGTGAAAAAATTATATTTTAGACACTGAAAAAGAATCACCACTGGACTAAATTACTGAGATAAGAGAAACAAATGGACTGATTCCTATAATACCACAGCTTATTGCCTATAGGCAGTTTCCAGGGAAAATAATCTGGTAGTCTCGCAAAATTTGGGAAAAAAATTAGACCTTGTAATCATCAAGGTATCTAGAGTTATGTAGCAGAATACAGGGGAAGAAGGAACTGCACATAGAAAGAACAGTGAAGAATTTGATAAGAATAACCTTGAGGCACTGGTTGAATACTGATGTATGCATATTAAAGGAGACTCCCACTGTCCAAGAAAAGAACCAATAGTCAAAGTTAATAGAAACTGGAGGTAGTTTGTGTTCTTGCTGGTCATAGTAGAAAGGCCTTGTAGTATTAAAAACAAACAAACAAATGAAAACATTGGGTAGAGTCTTCACTCATGTCTCAAGTCAGCAGTTGGAGTTAAATAGTCTCACAGAGAAAGTATGGGCTGGACCTGTTCAAACAAACCTGAAGGTGGGCTTGAATGGATCAAATTCTCACAAGCTACTTATCTATGCACCAGAACAAAATTCAACACTCTTTAAAGTAATTCAATAAAAGCCATAAACAAATGACATAAAATTTATAATGATAAAGCATCTAATAAAACATTTTCAGGCATTTAAGGAAGCAGAAGTCTATGATCTGGACCAGGGGGAAAGCCAAGTAATAAAAACAGACCCCTAAATAACAGAGATAATGAAATTTGTAGTCTTGAGCATTAAAACAGTTCTTATAAATATTATAAGCATGATCTAGGATCTAAATAAAATTTAAAAAAACATGCAAAGAAGAGAAACAGAAGCTGTGTCTCTTAAAGGAATAAAACCAAAATGAACTTTAGAAATGAAGAATGCAATGTATATATAGTATGTGGTTAAAACAGATTAGACACTGAAAAAGAAAAGTGAGCTTAAATATATACTAATAAAAACTGTCCAAAATGTAGCACACAGAGAAATAAGACTGAAAGGCCAATATAACTTGAAAAATGTCAATTGGTGTAATTAAAATCCCTAAAGGAACAAAGGATGGCAAAAAATATATATGTAAAGAAAACATGCACAAATTATTCCAAAATTGATGAAAATCATTGAGTGTAGAGATCCACAAAGTCTAATAAGCCCTAAGGTAAGGATTAAATAAATAAATAAATAAATACATACATACATACATACATAAAGCAAAGAAACCAACAAAAAGACAACGATGTCTTCACAAATGGTCAAAAACAAATAATAAAGAGAAAAATTCTTAAAAACAAAGTGAAGCAAAAGACATTCTATGGAAGAACAAAATAAGAATCACAGTAGCAGCCTTACTGTCAGAGGCAGTGCCAACTAGCAGACAATCAACAATATCTACAAAATGCGGAGAGAAAGAAAGTAACGGTATAGCAATCTAGAATTCTATTTTACCAAGATATCTTACAAAGATAAAAACAACATGAAGATTTTTTTCTCCTATGAAGAAGGGCAGGGAGAAAAGGAAAGAAAAGAAAAATTAAAAGGGAGTTCTTCAGACAGAAGGAAAAATGACACCTGTAAGAAATTTGTATCTCCACAAAAAAATAGTGTCTGAGATGAAAATATGAGTAAATATAAAAGAACTTTCCCTCATTTTTAATCTATCTAAAAAAATAATGGACAGTTTAAATAAAAATAATGTACTAACTGATTTAATTATATGACAACAATGGCGCAAGTGATGGGAATGAACAAATCAGCATATTTTTAGGCTCTTATGCCACATATGAAAAAGGTGTATTTTTTCAATTCTAGATAAATCATCAAAAACATTAAAAAACAGGGAAATAATGAGGTAACAGTGGACATAAGCAAAACCATAACAATTTGATTAATCCAAAAGAAGTAGAAAAAGTTGAAAATAATAAAAACAGATAAAACAAATGGAAAAAATAACAAAATAGCTATAATTAGAGATAACATATTGAAAAACAATAAAACAAGGGCCATATATACATATATGTTTTCCTCAAGAAACCCGCTTTGGCTCAGTTGTTCTGACCAAACCTTGTGATGTATAAAAATACTCAGAGAAATAGAGACAATGGCTTCGTTTGTGCTCCAGAGATGTTTTATGGAATCGCTTCCGGGTTCCATCATGTTCAAACTTGTTACCAATGACTAGTTTGAAGACGTAAAGAAAGACCAATCTACAAGCAAATGCATGTCACCACAATGTCAAGTTACTGAGCTAATGTCACATAACCACATATGATAAAATTAAGATTAAAAAATAGTACATAGAAACACTGGGCACCGACCAAAGTGAAATATTGTAAAAATAAAAATGAAATTCTAAAATTTCATTTTGCCAGGGCAGGTAAAAACTGGCTTATCAGTAGAATATGATCAAAGATCTTGAGATATGCATTAAAAAATAATATATGACATGGATGCATCATGGTGCCCTGAATCAAATCCTGAAAGAAAAAGAATGGTAGTGGGAAATGACAGCATCTCAATATCTGTAGTTTAACTAATAGTGTTATGCCGATGTTAATTGCTTAGTTTTAAAAAATGCACCATAGTTCTAGAATATGTCAAACATTAAAAAAGCTTATTGTACAATATATAAGAACTCCCTGTATGATACAGGGGTGGGCAAAATTGGGTTTGCAGTTGTTCATATGGAAATACAATAGGTAATAATACAAGAATAAACTCTGATCTGTGTACTCACGACTATAAACTTACTTTTGCCAACTGCTGTATTTACAACTCTGCTGTAAATCTAAAATTATTTTAAAATAAAAAGTTAAAATGAATCAAAAAGTACAGTGGCATCTAAAAATCAGGAGAATAGTTATTTTCCAATACAGAAGTAAATTCTCCTTGGTAAAGGAGCAAGGAAGTGGAAGAATTGGCACAAGTAATTGATTAGTTGCTATGCAGCTAGGGTTTACATGGATTATCACATTCTATTCGGACGATAATCAGTGCAGTTGACAACTTGTTCTCATGATTTTACAGATAAAATAAAGTTAATTTCTCTCAGTAGTAAGTTACAAATCTGGCATATGAAACAAAATTCATATAACTATAAAGACCAGTATTTTTCCACAATAACATAGAAGTCTCTAGTGTTTCAATTTCTCTTCTGTACTTTCCTTAAGTTTTATTTTCATTTATCTTAATTTTAAGATGGATGTTAAAATGTAGACTGCATTATGAGGATGTTCAGAATAATAAGGGGATAATGAAACAATGAGGTTTCCTCCAAAATAAAAATAAGAAAAAATTAGGTATATAACGATATGTTAATTAGTATTGATAAGCAAAGTTTTCATTTCTTCAGAAGGATCCATATAGATTTTATGGGAGGGGTGCATCTTTTATCTTAAGAGAAATATATTTTGCCCTGGCTGGCGTAGCTCAGTGGATTGAGCACGGGCTGCGAACCAGGCATCGCAGGTTCGATTCCCAGTCAGGGCACATGCCTAGGTTGCAGGCCATGTCCCCCAGCAACCGCACATTGATGTTTCTCTCTCTCTCTCCCTCTCCCTTCCCTCTCTAAAAATAAATAAGTAAAATCTTTTAAAAAAAAAAAAAAGAAATATATTTTAGCACTAGGTTGTTTAATAATAAAATGAGCTATTTTTAAAAATCGTGCTAATGTAATGGCATTATTTAAGCATAGGAAGAATGTGTTATTTTCCATAGGATTCTATAATTTTTTGCATAGATTTTATTTATTAATTTTTAGACAGAAGGGGAGAGAGGGAGAAAGATAGGAAGAGAAACATCATGTGGTTGTCTCTTGTGTGCCCCTCACTGGGGACCTAGCCCACAACCCAGGCATGTGCCCTGGCTGAGAATCAAACCTTTGACCTGGCACTCAATCCACTAAGCCACACCACTAAGGCAGGGCTGAGTCTATAATTCTAAGAGAAAATAATTCATACAAAGACATGATGGTATAAAATGCACTAAATATTTGGGAAATAGAAAACACTAATGAATGGCAGGATTATATATTCTAGTATCAGTGAAAACTATTCAAGGATTTTTCTGTCACAATAAAAGACTGAGAAATATATTGCCATTCTAACTAATCTCTGTTATTATTATGACTCGGAGTGCTATTATAGAGCTTTTAAGTAGTCAGTTGAAATAATTCTAGTCAGTGACAAAATTTGGTGATAGTTTTCTAAGGTCCAAATAAGAACTAGTTTCAGCTAGTTCCTTTGCAAAGGAATGAAAAATAAAAATAGTACAACTGAAATTAACTAAGCATTTATTATATACCAACTGTTATGCTCAATATATATTATATAATTATGAATGCTATTTTTTAAAAAAGCAAAACTCAAGTCCTAAATCTGGGAGCTACACAAACATTTACTGGGAAAAGTTACCTTACATTTCTATTTTATTTCTGACACATTTATACTATGTTTCAATGGTGTAGGCAAAATAGAGACAAAATATAAATATTTTCCTAGAAAAAACATTGGAAATCATGAGGAAGCAAATCTGTTTAGCTTCTTTAATATTGGATTTTTGTAATTTATTCCAAGAGGAATAAATTATTCCTTGATAAATTACTCCAATAAATTATTGGAGCTTAAGGCTCCAATCTCTTATGCCATAAAAGGATGCAACCCTGTAAATCTTTATCAGGAGATGACCTTTTAGTATAAATGAAGGCTCTGAAGAAGTCTTCATTTTCATAATGCAATCTGGGCAGTTGGATTCAAGGAGAGAATGAGGATCTACAGGTAGGAAGTGTGGACACAGGTCCGAAGAAGAGCCCTGAGATAGATGCATGTAAATTACCTTGAATATTTGCCTTCGATATCCCCGTTGATTATATTTCAATTACTGTATGACATCCTGTGAAGTTACAAACTTTTGTTTTGAGTTAATATCATTGTAAGGGAAACATGAGTATCATTGCCCCTAATTTCTCCCAAGAATATACTGGATAAGTGATTACAGGATGGGTGCATAATTCACACATTTCTATAAAAGGTAAATCCAGTAACTAGAAAATGTATCCTTTTTAGCAGGCACTTTTTAAATAAAGGTTAAATTTTAATTAGTTTTCTTCATAAGTAAACAGAAAACTGTCATGATTTTCTTCTAAAATAAAAATACGTCCTCAAGTAATCCCAATAGTTGATTGAGATTAATAGAGATCCATTTGTGGTCTTTATTTTACCTGTGGTGGTTAATCTTACTGTCAATTTGGCTAGGCTATGGCGCTCAGATGTTTGGTGAAACATCAGTCTAGATGTTACTGTGAAGGTATGTTTTTAGATGTGATAAATGTTTAAGTCAATACACTTTGAGTAAAGTCAATCCCATTCCATAATGAGGGTGGATTTCATCCATTCAGTTGAAAGCATTAAGGAAAAAAGACTCAGGTCCCTGCAGGAAAATGGAATTCTGACTTCAGACTGCCTTTGAGCTTCATACAGAAACTTCAATTCCTCCCTGAATCTCCAGTCTGCTCCTAGCTTGCAGATATCAGACTTGCCAGTCCCCACAATTACACAAGCAAATTTCTTAAAATCTATATCTTAGATGATGGAGATGGCAGACAGATGAAAGATTAGATAGATGATAGATAGATAGATAGATAGATAGATAGATAGATAGATAGATGATAGATAGATAGATAGATGATGGATAGATGATAGAGATGACAGATAGAGATAGATGATAGATAAATAGATGATAGACAGATAGATGATATATGTATCTATCTTAGTCTGAAGAAACCGGACAAATACAATACCATTTTTAAGAAATGCATCATTGGTTTTGTTGTGCTCATTGCTTTCGTGAACTGCATGCGCATTGTCATTGTACAAACATCAGGGGTAGAATGAGCCTGAAATATGTGTTGAGTGATCACAGAATACAATCTATGGACAAATAAATTACTTTCTATTAAGTGACAACAATATCCTCCTTATGCAAATACTTATTTTTGTTTTGTATGATATAAGTCCTTGTGTTTTTTTTCTAATTTTTAATTTTTATCCCAATGCACTACAACCTAGGAAAAACATATTTTAGGTTTATTACTAATACTAATCTCCATAGAAGAATTTAAACAATTTGTAACCTTGGAATTTATAGTTGTTATTCAACAGAAAAAAGAACTGCTTTCAGAGTTTTTGATTCTTAAATATAAATAAAGTACAAAAACCAATACACCCCATTCCTTTCCAGATATAATGCATAGACAAAGTTTTAGGGTGATAACACATCTCAGCATGAGTCTTATGCAAATAGAAAACTTAAAAAAGTGTGCATTATGTTAAATATACTAATTTTTATAAAAAACAAGCATATAATAAAAATTTAAATTTCTACATAAAGGCCTAAAAGCAAACATAAAGTCTCTTCTCCTTCAAAGCCATTTCTTCAGTTCTATTCCCTAGAACTGTTTCCATTAAAAAATTTTACTATATCTTTCTAAGAAAATGTATGTACATATACCACCATATGAAAGCATACTACTTTATATACTATTTTGCCTCTTGACTTTTAATTTTTAAAAAAGCCCACGTAAAATCACAAAATCCTTATAGCAACAGTATGAGGTAAGTATGTACTCTGATCCACCTCTCTTGGCAAATGAAGAAGTGAAAATGTTTGGCACTGAGCTGTAAAGTAACTTGCCCAAGGTCGCACAGCAAGCAAGGGGCAGACAAGGGTTTAAGAAGTAGCAATCTTAACTTCAGTCTGTGCTCTTAGCTCTGCATCAGGATGTCTTAAGGGTCTTTTCCCATCAAAAAAGAAATGAAAAGTAGCTTTAAACCTTTTTTTAAAGACCATGTGATTTCAGAGATATTTTTAAAATAAATAACCCTTTCACAAGTTAGTGAATGCATATTCGGCATTGTTGCCAGCATTCTCGTGGTAAGGCAGTAGGCATGAAATACTCACCAAGATTAATCAAGTTACCTTTACTTAAAATTGTCCTTAGGTCACTACAACTTTTAACTTAATCAAATTATTGAAGTAAGCCTTCACCACACACTTTTTAAAAATGATTAAATTAAACAATTTTATAAACTATATTAGAATCTGCCTAAGACTCTCAACAATGTACATTTAGGATAATGGATCAAATGGTTTTACTTTTGGTTGTTCTTTTTTCTTCTTCTTCTTGTTATTGTAGTTATCACAATCACCTGTTTGAGACAAGAAAAGTCTATTTCAAGTTAACCCCCTTGAGAGACATTGTTCTGTCCCATCATATAAGGTCTTCAGACCAAAATCCTAGCTGCATAGTGAGAAAATGTAGATGAAGCAAGCAATCAAATGTCAGGATTTTTCTCTACCCAAAGGCTTTAAGGAGACAATAGATATTTATGCATAGATATTTGAAAATACTTTGTCAAACATTTTCAAAAAATAAGCTCCAAAGTTACCTTTCTCATCTCCAATGAATCCAATCTTATCAATTATCTTTATTCAGATAATAAAATAGAGTTTATATTGCTTTTCCTCTGTGAAAGTGATAATGAGCCAAAGGGTAACTTATCATTTACTTACGGTGAAGAAAATGAAACTTATACAAAATATCATGGATATAATAATGCATATTGCTAAGGCTGACAAAGTTCTTAGAAAGCCAAGTGGATCTCTTGGCCTGTCCTCCCCCGAGATGGGAAGGTCAGTAGGCACTTCACACAGAAGCAGAGAAAACAGAGCATTCTGCAAAATGTCACTGTCCATATTTTATTTAATTACTACCAGATTTAATAAGAAATGTAAGTTATTCTTTAAATTAAACTTTAAAAAAATTTACCTACTATTAAAGTTTTGAAATGTTGAATATTAAAAATTTTATCCTTTCTCTGCATCTTCCAATATTTCCTTTCCTGAACATATATTACTTTTTAAATGAGAAACACACACCACCTTACAAATGTTTTGAAATTTAGTTTTGTTTTTTTCTTGAAGTAGAAATTCCCACGGTTAGTACATATTTCTTAGAATGTTTATTTTTGCCAAGTAAACAGCTATGGAACCTCTAATAAGTGCAAGAATATTTTGATATTAAATTTCATACACATATTCTGTAAGTATAGTTCAAAACTAGAAAAAACTGATATATATATATATTTTATTTTTAAAATGTTCCCATAGTAGAGGCTATTACTCTGGAAGCTATTCTACTGTTTTGTTTTTTTTTTCTACTTCCATTATAGCTGTGTTTTACCTTGCCTATTTTTAGCAGATAATATTATTTGGGGAAAATAACATTTAAGACATTTCTTACAGGTTAAGAAAATTCTTTATCCAATTCTTATATGTGTTCTTGAACTTTCTGAGCATTATACATTTTTATGTGAAACTTAAGGTAGTAGATAAAATACATATTAATGTTACACTTTCCTTTTTAAAAGATATTACTCTCTGAAAAGGATATAAGACTTTCAAAGAAATGACATTTTACCAAAAAGCTTGATCTTTTGTGACATGTCATCTAACTCTCATAGTGGGTATAATTTACCAAATTGGTTTGAAGTCATTTCAGGAAAGTACAGGAACCATGGTCAGCATTACTGATGGATTTATCCAAGTAATTGATAGTCCATTAGGAGAATCATTTGTCTGAAAGCAAGCAGATCAGTACCCACACAGTGCTCCAGACATACAGCCAATTTGAGAAGCAACTAGACAGCTGTTACCTACTTAGAGTTTGCCTATGACCACATAAATAATGCCTCCGGTCTCCACTTCTAACAAGATTATATTTACTACTTAAAAAATTGCTATTTTCTCTTGAATAGATGAATGCCACATATCCTGTAATTAGAAAGAAGCTGAGGAATATGCAATTCAGAGGAAAAAGGTGTGGAGGGGAAGAGAAAGAGCTCTAATAAAAGCAGGAATATTTAAACTAATATATCAAAATTGCCTGAAAAGTCTTAGGTACCATTGTTATTATCTTAATTACAGTATTACAAAATCTCTGTGCCTTCTTTTTTTTCTGCCCCCTTCTCTTCCAACTTCCCCAGGGATTTCACACAGAGACTCAGACTTTCACTTTCATAATATCCCATTATCACACTCCATGACCAAGGTGGTCCCAAAGGTGTACTTAATCATATCTGTAACTTATTTTGTGTAAAGTGCTAAAACATGTATTCAGGCTCAATGGTGACTAAATCCTGAAGAAGCAATAAAAATACCCTCAAATTTCATTTTTAGCATTCAAGTTAAAATTTTAAAAGGCATTTATAATGATTTATTTTTATCTTAATAGCCTTATTAGACTATTTTGTTTGCACATTAATAATCTCTAGCTCTACATCTTGTAAACTTCATATTGCATATAGTGAGGTATTTATGGACTCACTTCCCATGATTCCTCTTCAAGCAATCACAAGTGGCTGGACGACTTACTGTCCGCAGAATCCCAGGCTGCTGTGTTGCACAGTTCCATCAGGTACATTTGTGGAAGTTACGTGAACAATGCACCCTGGAATTTTGCAAGGCACAGTTGTTCCCATGAAATCCAATGGTATTACGCCTTTGTAATTTATGTACTTAAGCAGCCTAATTAGACCCATCATGCCTTTTTTATTGTTGTTCCTTTGCTTCCATAATTATGTCCCACTCGCCATCTCTAGGCTACCTCAAGGAGGTTAAACCCTGTTTATATTTCAATGACTAATTAGAAGGCCACCACATCTGTGAACCCACCTGATGAAGCTGATATGCCCTCCTCAGTGCTCCTGTGGCAGTTTGTTCTTACAACAGGTCTGCATTCCTTCTATTGCTTCATGTGTACATGTATGTGCATGTGTGTTTGCCTTTCCTGCTTTACAATGAGATATTTAAGGACATAAATAATCACCTGTTATCTCTGAATAATTATGTCATAGTGCTTGCTGCATGATTGGGCTAAAAATTATTTACCATACCGATTTCAGTAAAGTGAGAACATTAACAGAACTCAATTAAGTACATCACAAGACCTATTAGCCTTTAAGTTTAAAAAAAGCCCCAAACTATCTACCTAAAATGTGATTCTTAAATATTATTCTGACTTTAAAAAATTCAAGCTCTGTTTCATATGTTTTATTGAAGTTACTCCTTGCACAATACCAAATACAGAATTACCAGACTCGTAAACAGTTTCCCTGGAGTAATGCTTTCCTATTTCCCAGCTTGATTATTAATCTAGTGGTCACAGCATTACAAAACTAAATCCTCAAAATTTACACGATTCCCATTTCCAGTAATCCTTCCAAAGCCTAGGCTTGTTCATTATAATGCAAATTAAAACTGTTGCATAAGAAATTCAGAGCATTATCTTGAAGACCAAAACTGCCATCTTCCATTAAATACAGCCTCTGTTTTAAACAATTCTCCATGATCAACTGGAAGACATGTTGCTACCAAATTTCTATAGTACGCAGGAATTTCACCACGGTAAGGGCAAATATATCAAGAAACTGGCCATTTTGAAATAAATCATGCAGCAAAGGTTTAAAGTGGTTCTAAGAAAAAATATGACAATACAAATAGCTAATTGATCTTTACTAATTAGTCATCCAGAAACCTTAAAAGGTCATATGGTTACCATTTAGGCAGCCAGGTCCATAAGGGTGATAAATAGAAATGTATATAATAAAAAGAAAGACCATTCTAAGATGTAGGTAGATTTAACAGATATTTACTGAGAACCTATTATAAGCCATACTTAAATTGACAGATGGTTATTGAGAACTTATAATACTCCAGGATCCCTTATAGAACTGCAGTTAAAAGGGAAGAAGACAGAGAAAATTTTCTTACTTCATGGAGGTTAGAGCAGAAAGAGAAATTAACCCTGGTCAGCACTTGTTTTGAGATGGACTTTATGTCACACGTAATTCTGTTTCTGTAAGCCAAAAACAGTCCCATGTTTTTAAGATCTTGGCAATTATCTTATCCTAAGGAGCTGTCAACCAGGAATAACTAAGGTGCCTATGTTTCCTGGGACAACACTACATCTGGCTATGGTGTTCCAGCTGCAGCCTTAGTTTGTACCTCATCATGTGACAGCATGTGAAGGAAGGGCCAGTAGACCCCCAATAGATTGTGCATACTCTGAAAGCCAATGCCAACATTTAGAAGCTTATCTGGCAAACAATCCTTCCCTTTGGACCCCTTCTAACATCTGAACGTGCAGTTTTCTAGATGCCTGCATGTTTTCTCACTATAAACACAAGCTTCCTGTCAAACACTAGTGTTAAATAATCAGCATCCTTCCCCAGCCAACTTACTTGTACAGTAGAATATGCCAATGAATCCCCCAATACTGAGCACCACCCAAACCATTTCCAAAGAAAATAGGGACATTAACCTTTAGAATTCATTAGTTGTCTCTTATGTTAAATAAACACTAAAGAGGATTAAAGAAATTGGTTACTTGGGGATTCAGATTTAAAGATACTTTTGTTAAAAGACAACTACTTGAGTTATAATTTCACTTAAAAATATCTAATAACTTTCTTATAAAAACATCCATAGTGACATTGTTTCATAGTGACAGAGTCTGTTTCTGCATATACAAAGCCAAAGTGAAAAACGAAATTGTTTCTCAGGAAAGTGTGAGCTAAACTGATTTAACTGTTTCTGAGAACAAAGAAAGATTTAATTTGTTCACATAACATACAGTAAACAAAAGTGATGACAAAGCACAGAACACCTAAATACAGTTCCAGGAGCTTGCACAACTCTTTAAACTTGCTATGTCTCAATTTTTCTCATTATCTACTTTTTGGAACATAGGACTAGAAATATAGTTAATCTTGATCTGCCTAGAACTTTTTCTCTCTTCTTTTAAGTTTTACTCTACTTGAGTAACACTGTCTATTCGAAATGTAATACAAGCTATGAATACATTTTAAATGTTCTAGTAACCACAATAAAATGTAACAGAAAATTAATGTAAAATGTATTTTATATAACCCAATTTACCTAAGATATTATCACTTAAAAATATTAATTATTTTAAAAGCTGAGATTTTTTTGTGATAACTTTCTTTTCAAATTCTGGTGTCTGATTTATTTTATTTTATCTTATTTATTTTTGGTATTTACTTTTTTTAATTTTATTTTTTCCATTACTATTTATCTCCCTTATACTCCCTCCCCACTGCAATCACCACGCTGTTCTCCATGAATCCATTTTCCTTTTTGCTTGATCCCTCTACCCTCTAACACCCCTCCGTATCTGTCATCCTGCTCTCTATGAGTCTGCCTCTATGTTGCTTCTTAGTTCAGTTTGTTCTTCCACATATGAGTGAAATCATATGGTATTTGTCTTTCTCTGACTGACTTATGTCACTTAACATAATGTTCTCCAGGTCCATTCGTGCTGTTGTAAAGGGTTAAATTTTCTTTTTTGTTATGTCCAAATAGTATTCCATTGTGTATATGTTCCATAGTTGTTTTATCCACTGATGGACATTTGGGTTGCTTCCATATCTTGGCAATTGTAAATAATGCTGCAATGAACATAAAGGTGCTTATGTTCTTTGAATTAGTGTTCTGGGTTTTTTTGGATATATTTCCAGAAGTGGGATCGCTGGGTCAAAATCCAGATCCATTTTTAATTTTTTTGAGGTATCTTCATACTACTTTCCACAGTGATTGCACCAATCAGCACTCCCACCACCAGTGCAAAAGGGTTTGCCCTTCTCCACATCCTCTGCAGCACTTGCTGTTTGTTGATTTATTGATGATAGCCATTCTGACTGATGTGAGGTGATATCTCATGGTGGTTTTAATTTGTGGTGTTGAGTATCCTTTCATATATCTATTGGCCATCTATATGTCCTCATTGGAGAAGTGCCTATTCAGGTCCTTTGTCCATTCTTTAATTGAGTTATTTGTTTTTTTGGTGTTGGGTTTTATACCTTCTTTGAAATTTTGGATATTAACCCCTTATCATATTAACCCCATATCAGAAAATATGTTTTCCCATTCTGTGGGTTGTCTTTTTTATTTTGTTGATGGTTTCCTTTGCTGTGCAAAAACTTTATATGAACAGCACATATAAATTCAGACTAGTGACTAGTAGTAATCACATTAGACAGCACAGTCTTACGGGGTGAGACAATATTTGTGTCACTGTTTGGTAGTTGCTACTGATCTAAAAATAGCATATTATTATGATGAAAGATTATTGTAAACTAATATACAATTTAGAAACATGTTATGTAGAATTTACCACATCATTCTACAGTGTGTGAAAGTATTGATTCAAATTATAACAGTAAGAAACTGACTCTCAGCTTACTGGTTGAGGAAGCCTAATATTCATTAACACAAAGAGACGTTTAACAGAAAGACATTCTAAAACATCAATAGTTCTCAATTTTCTCTTTTACATACCTAAAAACATTGAAGCAAAACATAAAAGTTTTAGAACTTAATTCATCATTAAGAATTAAAAATGAAGTAAAATAACAAAGAACTTTTCAACATTTTCAGAATTATAGTTGCTTAAGACAAATATATTAAGATCAGGGACCCCTTTCTAATAGTCAGAATGTATCTTTTCCAGAACTTTCCTGTGCATGTACTCCAAATACCCTCTTTTTTTTTTTTTGCTTTCTTTTACATGCACTCCAAATGCCCTCAGCCTCAACATCCTGTGTCTCTAAATGATTAGAAATTGGTTTCCTGGCTCTTGCTCAAACTTGCCAGAGTTTTGGTTTTCCGCAAATTTTTCTTTAAAAGATTTTTCACACGCTGGCTGGTGTAGCTCAGTGGACTGAGCACAGGCCTGCGAATGAAAGGGTCACCAGTGCGATTCCCAGTCAGGACACATGCCTGGGCACCTCAACCACACATTGATGTTTCTCTCCGTCTCTTTCTCTTCCCCTTCCCCTTTCTTTAAAAAATAAATAAATAAAATATTTTTAAAAATGTTTTCTCATTAGTCACAAGCTATACTTCAATTGGTGCTTAGAAAACAACACCCAGCTTCTGCCACAAGTCCAGCTTCCCTAATGGGTCTTGCTTTTCTCCATAGACTGTTTGAAGGTGACTTGCCCCTTCCTTGAACCTACTTGTAGGACACATTTAGCAGTTTCATTTAATGGCATATTGAGTATCCTCCAGCTGTCAGTCAGACAAAGAAGTCCTCCACCATGTCTGTCCTGGTAACTTACATTGCCAAAACCATTTCTTAACAATTCAGAAAGAATTGTTCTCTCTCTAGTGATATTGCCCTATTCACTAGGCCCTGAGGTGACTCTGAGTATGCTTTGTGTCTCATGTAGTTCCTGTAAAAATGACCAATTTAATTTCTGCTCTCAGCTTCTCTATAGTGGGTCAGATCAGGTTCCTGGGGCTGAATTAGTCATTACAGACTCTCCTGTCTTCCAGTCTCCATAACCCCCACCTTCGTCCTACTGTTACATCAGTGGAAGCAAGAGGGCAAAGCTTAGAGGAGGTACTTAATATTTTAATGATTTTTTTAAACTTTTCATGATTGCATTTTCATATTCTTTATATATAAGACAGTATGTATTTAAAGTTTGAGATTAGAGATTATTTTTAGGGTATTTTAAAATGTTATTTAGCATAAGTGGTTGTGAAGATGTGTGGTTTTAAATAGAAACAGCTTTATTATTGATTCTGTCTATAAAATTAATGGAAATTTATTATAAAAATGAAACTATATAAAATTTCTTGAAATCTCTAACTGAAAGTTTCTACAGTGGTTTGTTGCAAATCCTTTCAAAATTTTTTGTGCACTGTCTCACAAAGATCATATAGTACATGTTTTATAAAATATTTTTTCTTGATATATATAGTATATTTGATGACTCCTCAACAATTTTATTAAATGCATAACTTTCCATTGTATGTATATACCATGAAAAATTTAACCAACTCCTGTTGGCAAATAATTTATTTCTAATTGTGTTTTATTACAACTTCACTGGAAGAAATGAATTTTGTATATTCACATATACATTGTCTGTCCTGAAGGTAACTAGTCATGTAATATAAAAAATAGACACTTACTGAAGAAGATACAAGAAAACATTGTACATAGAACTAGAATGCATCAATCCCCTTCAAAATAGGCACCTTGGGACCTCACACAGTTCTCCCAATTGGCATCTGCTGTCCCATGATATTTTCTTGAGTCTCATGGACAGTCTGAAATCTCTTTCCTTTCAGAGGTGATATTACTTTTGAGAAAAGCCAGAAGTCACAGGGCACCAAATCTGGGCTGTGGGGGACTGAGTCATCTGGGTGATTTGATGTTTCACCAAAAAACTTGCATAAGACACAATGCATGAGTGGGCACACTGTTGTGGTGAAGCTGTCAATCACCAGCTGCCCATAGCTGCGGCCTTCTGAATCATCTGAATGGTTTCCATGGAGGAATGTTCAAGCTTAATATTTGCTTTGTCTGTGAAACATGTCATTGGTATTTTGATAAGGATTACATTGAACCTATAGATTACTTTGGGTAGTACTGACATTTTAATGATGTTAATTCTTTCAATTCATGAACATGATATATGCTTCCATTTATTTGTATCTTCATCATTTCTTTTCTTCAGTGATCTGTAGTTTTCTGGTATAGGTCTTTCACCTCCTTGGTTTATTGCTAAATATTTTATTTTATTTTTCTTATTGCTATAGTACATGGGTTTTTCCCCTTTATTTCTGTTTCTTACATTTCATTGTTGTTACACAAAAATGCCTTTGATTTTTGAATGTTGACTTTGTATCCTGACATATTACCAAATTCATTTATTAGGTTTAGTAGATATTTGGTAGAATATACAGGGTTTTCTATGTACAACATCATGTCATCTGCAAACAGTGAGAACTTCACTTCCTCCTTTCCAATTTGGGTATATTTTATTCTTTTTCTTGTCTGATTGCTGTGGTTGGAATTTCCAACATCATGTTGAATAGAAGTCATGAAAGTAGACACCCTTGTCTTGTGCCTGATCTCAGGGGGGAAGCTTTTAGCTTTTGCCTGTTGAGTGTGGTGTTGGCAGTAGGTTTCTCATATATGGCCTTTATTATGTTGAGATATGTTCCCTCTATTCCCACTTTACTGATTATTTTTATCATAAGTCTGTGCTGTACTTTATCAAATGCTTTCTCAGCATCTATTATTATGATCATATGGTTTTTATCTTTCATTCTGTTTATGTGATGTTTTACATTTATTGATTTGTGTATATTATACCATCTGTGCATCTCTGGCATGAATGTATTCATTTATTTTATCTTTTTTTAAATTTTCTCATTAACATCTCACATGTTATTTGTTAGATGAGAGTGTTTTTAAATTTTATTTTATATTTCTATGATTATATTTTATAATTTTTAATTTCTAAAATTATTGAAAATTTTATCTATACTTTAATTTTTCAAATTATATATGAATAGTTTCTATGTGGCCATGAATATTTTCAGTAATTTCATACATCACACTTGGGTAATTTTTTCTAGAATTACATTATCTGGTATTTTAATGACCATAAGTAAAAAAAAAGTATTAATAATTAATTATAGAGCATTTGTTGTGTTTTAGACAATAAATTCCCACCAAAAGAGAAATGACTTGTCAAATTCTTATTAGGTAAATCTCAGACAATAAATTTTTTTTTTTACTGAGCTGTTTGCCAGAAAAATAAATCCCACAATATTTCTTTGGAAGTTCACTAAAACCAGGATGTTAAACAGTAGCATTTCTCACAATAATAGTAAACTTTTTTCATACTTCTTAGTACACTAATAAAGTGGGAGTTTTATTCCATTGGAACCAGATAGCTCTGAAATGAAACAATCTATGTGCCTTAATCATTTCTTGGCACAGGGCAATTGTACCTTGCCATCTGTACAGCAAACTAATGCTATCTACAACATGCATTACAAATTCAAATGCCTGTGGGTTCTGGCCTGTAACATAAATAGGGAAACATCCAGGTGTGAGACAAAGGAGGCGACCTAGTCTATTGCACACTTCAGAGTGCCCTGTTTAAGAAGACTGCAAGGTTCAATCTAATAGATCATCATGCAGTGTTGTCAGAGCTTTTCAATCTTCAAGAAAAGTTGGCAACTTAAAAGTTTTATAATATGTCCAATTTTGAAAATGTTCTGCTGAACACTTATAATACCCCTGTAGGTTGAATAATATTTATATGGCCCATGCATATATTATATTTCAGTCATAAACTCTTTACATGAGAACAAAAGAGTGAAGAAAAAAGAGAATATAAGAAGAAAGAGAGGAAAGTACATTCCAGTAGAGGAGTTGGACTCAATAACTAAATATTTGTAGTATAAACTGAAAAGAAAGGAAGAGATGGAAATTTTGTTAGAAAACCTAAGGTAACAGATAAAGATGGAATTTTTGAAATTATTTGGCAGATTTCAGGCTCTAATAATCCTGGTGGCTGCTATGTAATTACTGGGTTCTTTATCAGGGGTGGCACGGTAGCTCAACCACCCGAGTCTTAATTTCCTTATTTGTATAATGAGAAAAATTACTAAAACTTCATGGGATTTATGAGATTATTAAAATCAAATAATATTTATATCTAAAGGTAACAACATACAAATCAGCTACAGAAAATAGACTTTATAGTTGTCAATTTATATTTCTCTTCCTTTTCTTGTTAGATGCTATTTGGAATATGGCTGGGATTATGGCGGAATGTTTATAAGACTAAATATGAATCAACAATTTAGGTTGTAATCAAAAAAGAAAAAGTGTTTAGGAGAGTTTGCAAGATAACGTTTGTATCTTATTATGTTATTATATTCTCCTAAACAACCATTTAAAATAAAGAAAGAGGAAACCAACATTCAAATGAAACATTGTTGGTAACCATTTGGGCAAGAGCAGTGAGAATGAGAGATAGGAAAACTGAGAGTAGATTTTGTTAGTTGCAGAAATTTACAAAGTCTATCTGGAAAAAGTCTAACCATTGTTAATATAAGGAGGATGCTTTGTGTGACTTCAGTGTAACCTGGCAGCCAATCAGAGTGGACTAGAATGTGCATGTGTGAACAACGTTGACTTCACTGTACTAGTCAGTGGGGGCAGTAGAAGCCATTGAGTAAGCATGTGCACTGTGTGGCTGTCACATTCAAAATGATTGAGCAAGTGGAGTAACAGATCTGCATCAAATTTTGCATTAAACTTGAGCATTCCTCCATTAAACTATTCAGATGATTCAGAAAGCCACAGCTTTGGACAACTGGTGATTGGCAGCTTCACCATAATGATGCACCCACTCATGCATCACATCTCATACAGGGTTTTTTGACAAAACATCAAATCACCCAGATGACTTAGCACCTCCCAGCCCTGATTTGGTGCCTTGTGACCTCTGGCTTTCTCAAAAAGTAATATCACCTTTGAAAGGGAAAAGATTTCAGACCATCAATGAGATTCAGGAAAATATGACAGTGGATATGATAGCAGTAAAATATGATGGGGCAGCAGATGGTGATTGGGAGAACTGTGTGAGCTCCCAAGGTACCTACTCTAGAGGGGACTGAAGCATTATTTTCTTATGTACAATGTTTTTTGTATCTTATATCTTCTTCAGTAACTGTCTTTATTTTTCACATTACATGGCTGGATACTTTCTAGCCAGGCCTTGTATTTCAAGCTTATAGTGCTATTTTTACTAACAAAAAGAAATAATAAAATAAAACACACTTTAATTTAGAGTATACTTTTTATACAAGCCATACATTTTAATAGCACCTGAATGGAAAAGTTGGCCAGGTAACACCTGAATACACAATGGGTTGTGTTATAGGGTGGGAAGCCCAGATTTAGGGAACCCACATTTTTCATAGTGGGCACTGACTTCCCAGACCTTTGACACAAAGAGGGGCATTATCTTTATTATACTAGATAGTAAATAAGTTTGTCCTTTGATCAGAGAAATATACTATGTTTCCTTTTCAAAGCTGTTCACTGTACAAACATGCCTGAAAACGTGGTCAAAAGAAAGGCAGTCAGTGCCTCACAATATGTACAAAAACATAACAGATTCTGTGTACATGTGCAACAGGATAGTAAGAAGCTAGGAAAATTCCTGGGAAAGTCGAATAGGGAAACTGAGGCAAGAAAATTAAACAAAGCCCAATAATTTGAACAATTTACAACCAGCTAATGAATCATAAGACCTCATGTTCCCCAACCAAGGGCTCTTGAGAGCAAATGATTTAGACTTTTCTTCCCTAAACAGAGAATGCTAGCTTAAATCACACTGGTCTGGGAAACAGAGACCCAATTAGAGGCATGTGCACCAGCTAAACCCAAGGAGAGATGAAGTCAGAGGAACAAATAACAAAAAAACCCATTAAAGCCAGAGAGACTGAATGAAAGTGAAACAGTAATGTAAACCAAAGAATAAATTCCCCATATGCTCATTTTGATGTGTCAGCATATTAAAAATGAACCTGAAAACCTACTGAATATTCTGCTGAAACCCTCCCCTAAGATTCTTATCCACGGAAGGGAGATGAAAACCTTCAAGACAAAGACTAGGGGTGGGCTCACTCTAGAGCAGCCCCATGCCCCTTCTGAGCATAAAGCGTTTATTTTCTCCTAAACTCTAAGGGTCCCCATGAGACTTGCAACCATAGCAGCAGCAGGCAGTGACATCTCATCCTGGGCTTACCCACTGATCCTGTTTCCAAGGCCCCCTTTTCTCTGACTTCCCAGTAAACTAAAAGCAGCCATACCTTGGCTCACTTCTTTCTTATAACATTTCTAGGGAGCCAAAGCAGAGCACTGCACAAGGCTCTCTTCTGTTGTTTCTTCTACTCTAAATCCTCCCTTCGTTTCACTCTCTCCAGCTTTAATAAACATGCACTCAAAATCACTTGGAGTCAGGTTGTGAAATCTTTCTTACATGAAGTCGAGAATCCACACACTGCAGGCTGGCCTGCGGCAGACCTGCTCCAGGCTGGTCCTTGTCTGGCAACACATGACTTGCATAAACTATGGAGAATTATTCCCCAATATTCTACAATAAGTAATTTATGCATGTAAATGTACCAAATTTTTAATATTCATAGTTTTTAATTTCTCAATAATCATTTTTCTCTCTCCACTATGAAAAAAAATGGACATAAACCTATTTAGCAACATTTCCTTAGTCTTTACTGTATTGACTTCATGCATAGCATTAAAGATTAAACAGTAAGCTAAGAAACACCTTTGACTTACAGGGCCTCCCACTCAAGCAAATGGCCATTCACCAATGTCAATCATTTGTTGTATTATAACAGAAGTACATACAAAGTCACAGCAGTAGATAGAAAGAAGTGCTTGGTTTTGCTTGAGAGGTCTCTTTGTAAGTGGACTTTATCAAGTAATGCAGACTCTAAGTTTCTTAGAGGAAGTAAATTATAAATTTCATTTTGATAGATAAGTAAGTTTTAATAAGTAGAAGGAAGGGGTGAGAGGAGCAGGTGCAGGCAATGGAAATAGGTCATGCAGCAAATATATACTTTAATTAAAAATAATAAATAAGCTCCTGGCTGGTGTAGCTCAGTGGATTGAGCTCGGGCTGCGAACCAGGCATCGCAGGTTCGATTCCCAGTCAGGGCACATGCCTGGGTTGCAGGCCATGTCCCCCAGCAACCGCACACTGATGTTTCTCTCTCTCTCTCTCTCCCCCTCCCTTCCCTCTCTAAAAATAAATAAATAAAATCTTTAAAAAAAAAAAAAATAATAATAATAAATAAGCTTTTTTATTTTTCTTAAGATCCTGGACACATTATGAATTATAGTATATGTTGATAACAAAGAATGAAATGGAGATTTTTGTTTGAAGTTATTTTCAAAAGCTGATTCATTTATATGAGGGGGGAACCACCCACAGAACACCAGAATTTTTTACTTAAAATTGTGTATTTATTCTAACATGTTTAAACTTCAGTCACCTTCAAAGTGCCTCCATTTGATGCAATACACCTATTAAAACATTTTTTCCACTGCTCAAAACAGCTTTTAAACTCATCGATTTTGATGCCTTTTTGTGATTCTGCCATTTTTTGTTCACCTCTTCTGCATCAACAAAATGTTTCCCTTTGAGGACTTTTAATATCCAGGGAAACAAAAATATGCCGCTCAGGGAAATGTCAGGTGAGTGAGGAGGGTTGGGTGCAAGGGCCATGGAGTTTTTGGCCAAAAACTGTTAAACACCCAGTGCAGTATAGGCTGGTGCACTAGTAAATCCCTCATCATGAAATGGGTAAACGTGTTGAAAGAGTCTTCAAATAAAAATTCATTGAAGCTGAATGCAATCTCTCACAACAATGCCAGCTAGTACACTGATAAAGATGGGTTCCTAGAATACTCATCTATCGGGGAACCCTTTATTATAAAGGGCCCACTCACCAGAAGATAATTCTGTTTTTTGGGGGTCCCCCATCTTACATGGCAGAAAAGTTCCAGTACTTCCGATTCTTGATGATGCAACCACAGTAGCACTGTTGGGATGAGAGTAGGAGTAGTTTTCCAAATAGCAGAGTCTAAATTGCTTCCTATGGGATTTGACTGCCTAACCTTTCTTCTAGGATTGTTATGGTTTTACGAACTACATTTAAATCTTATTCATTTTGAGTTTATTCTTCTGTATGGTATAAATTGGTCTCCTAGCTTCTTTTTTTGTCATGTCCCTGTCTAATTTTCCCAGCACTAGTTGTTAAAGAGATTGTCTTTAATCAATTGTACATTCTTGCCTCCTTTGTCAAATATTTATTGATCCTATAGGCATGAGTTTATTTCTGGGCTCACTGTTCTGTTTCATTGATCTATATGCCTATTCTTTTTTTAGTATCAGACTGGTTTGATTACAATGGTGTTATAGTATTATTTGATATCAGGTATTGTGATACCTCCAAATTTGTAGGGTGAGGGAAACAAAGAAAAAAATAAACAAATGGAACTACATCAAACTATAAAGCTTCTACGTAGCAAAAGAGAAAGGTGAAGTTAAGGAACACGTATAAAGGACCCATGGACAAAGGCAATGGGGCAGACTGAATGTGGAAAGTTGGGGGTGGGTAGAGCAGGGGAGAGTAATGGGGGGGGAATGGGGACAACTATAACTGAACAACAATAAAAAATAAAATAAGATAAAGAAACTATCAAAAATGAAAAGGGAACTCACTGCATGAAAGAATGTATTCACCAATGATACATCTGGTAAGGGGTTAATCTCGAAAATACATAAAGAATTTCTAAAACTCAACAACAACAACAACACAAACAATCCAATTACAAAATGGGCAAAAGATCTGAATATGCACTTCTCCAAAGAAGACATACAGATAGTCAGTAGACATAAAAAATGCTCAACCTCTGTAATCGTCAGAGAAATGCAAATCAAAACCACAATGAGATATCATCTCACGCTTGCCAGAATGGCTATCATCCATAAATCTACAAACAAAGGCTGGCAAGGATGTGGAGAAAAGGAAACCCTAGTGCACTGATGGTGGGGATATGGACTGCTGCAGCCACTGTGGGAAATGCTAAGGAGTTTTTTCAAAAAATTAAAAATGGAAATGCATTTTGATTCAACAATCTCCCTTCTGGGAAAATATTCTAAGAATCCAGAATTATGGATTTGAAATAATATATGTACACCAATGTTCATAGTGGTGTTATATGTAATTGTTATACATAATAGCCAAGATCTGGAAACAACTCAAGTGTCCATCAGTGAATGAGTGGGTAAAAAAAGCTGTGGAAAATTTATACAATGGAATATTAGACAGCCATAAAAAGACAGAGCTTTTATCTTTTCTGAAAGCATGGATGGACCTGCAGATTATCTAGGGATGGAGCATGGAGTAAATTAAATAAGCCAGACAGTAAAAGACAAATACCATATGATCTCATTTATATGTGGAATCTAATGAACAAAATAAGCCAATGGCAAAATAGAAACAGAGGTGTGGAAACTGGAACAGACTGACAGCTGTCAGAGGAGAGAGGGGAGGGGGGACCGTATGAAAGAAGGGGAAGGGATTAGGGAAAGAATTTATATATATAACCAATAGACACAGACAACAGTGTGGTGATGGCCAGAGGGACAGGGGGCTGGGCCTGGGGCTGGGGCTGGGTTGAGGTGAGCAAAGAGGGAAAGAGGGTAGTAATAGTGTCAACAATAAAAAAAAAGTAAAAAAATAAATTGCTTCATATAGGTGTAGAGCCTCTATAGTCAGTTTCTCCTTCCTACGGGATTAGTTGAGTGGATCTCTAACTTCTGTGTATTGAAGTGGCCAGGGAATGAGGAAAGGCAACTTAATGGTATCAAATATGACGAAATATTTAGGGGGTATTTTGCTCAAGACATTGAGGCAAAAAAAGTTTCATTCAGGCAAATAAACCCAAAACAACAAAAACAAATGCTCTTCTATTGTTTAGAATAACCTTGCATACAATATTGCATGATACAAGAGTTTCACATGTATTAAATTTAAATTTATTTATAAACATTACCCAAGAAAGTAGGTTCAATTTTGTACTCCATTATTTACAAATGAGAACACTGAGACACAAACATTATTTTTTTCAGGTTCATAAAGGGACTAAGTCAAGATTGACAAAAAGCCAGTCTGCCTCCAGAGTCCACACTCTTCAAAGCAATTACATATGTTATACACTGAAGTTTCAAACACAGCCCTGATAACTATATTACAATCAAGTTGATGAGCTACTTTATTTTGAAGACCTACAGTCTATTTTTTCTAAGATAGAGTATAAGAACAAACTTCAACTGATAGCGGGTTTTGCTTGGGCATTGTACAGTGACCCATTTGCAAGATCAGCAGAAATGCAGTGAGCTATTTTTTCATCAGGAGAAGACTCAGCTATGAACAAAGGAAGCCAGTTTAGCAGAGACGAACAATATTAAATTCAAGGATATTAGCTGGTGTCAACTGTGTAAAAATTAATGTATATTTAAACAAGTTAGCAATGATAAAAACAGAAAGGAAAAGATTCTAATTGGTATTTTGAAGGTAAAACCAGAAAATTGCCCATTTAGTAATTGAGTTGTAAAGGAAGTAGGTATATCCTGCAAGGACTAGAAAAAGTATGGTTACTATGTGGTTGAATTTACTCAAAAGTAAGTCATTGGGAGAAAGTTTCAGGTATTCTGAACTCTGTTGACTGTTGGAATCCAGGTAGAGATGTCCAGTAGTTAGTTGTTAAACATCTATGGAGTTTAGGAATCACAACTAGGACAGACCTGAAATGGGGAATCACTAGCCTGTATTGAGTATTAAGAGCCATATCAAAGGAAAGATTAGAGCATGAAGCAGAATAACCCTGAGCCCTGGAAAACATCAAGTGGTCAGAGGATGAACATTCATAGAAAAAAGGAATTGAAGGCAGTATAGTTCCATCGAGACTGGAGGAATTTCAAAAGGCAGGGTGTTTTCAACAGAGTTTGACTCTGATATATAAAAAGCAATATTTTTCTACAAATTGTGTCACAGAAAAATTTTAGTGACGTTAGCAAAGGCAAATGTAAAGGAGTGTTAAGAGATGCACTCAATATGTGTGAGTATGAATTAAAAAACAAGATATTAAATTACCTTTTCAAGAAATAAAAAAAAATAGGGATACAGAGTAGACAATTGATGGGATACAAGGTAAGGGAGGATTTTTTGTTGAGATAGGAAGAGGAACTAATATAAAGTAATACATTAAGAAATAGGTGATAGCCCTGGCTGGTATGGCTCAGTGAATTGAACACTGGCCTGTGAATTGAAAGGGTGCCAGATTGATTCCTGGTCAGCACTCATGCCTGAGTTGCAGGCAGGTCCCCAGTTGGCGGGCATGTGAGAGGCAACTGGCTGATGTTTCCCTCAAACATTAATGTTTCTGTCCCTCTCTTTCTCCTTCCCTTCCCTTCTCTCTAAAAATAAATACAAATAAAATCTCTAAAAAAAAAAGAAATAGGTCATAATTTTGAAGCACAAAGAAGTCTAGAGATAGAACTGGATGATAATATTCCATATTTATGATTGTAAAGTATTATTCTTAGTTTAAAGATGGAAATATAGAGATGTAAAGCAAAAAAAAAGAACTAACTAAAGAACAAACAAAAATTAAAGGACAAAAGATCAAGTATGAATTAAATTATCACATTTTGTTTTTCCATGTGACAATGTGGCTTCAATAATAAAAAAATAAGATTGTTTGATCAAGATTGCTGTACTGCTGTATTTACACACACAAATCACACCAATGATATAAAGCTCACCTTGCTAAATAGCATTTTATTCAAGCCATTCTTCAACAGGAATCAATTGTTCTTTTTTCCTCCAACTGTTATTTTTTGAGCCTTATATGCTTGAAATTTTTAATCAACTATATATCCCCAAATTCATTCTTTTAATATTTAAATACATTTAAGTGAGTTTGCATCTGTGGACTCAAATAATGTAGGTCTTAAATTGATCACAATTTATTTTAGTTCATTTGAAGTAAAGATATTTGCATTGTATTATAGTTGTTTGTCCAAAAACAAAAAAAAAATGTGTAGATATGTATACTACTTATTAGTGGACATAAGAGACATGAAGAATATGATGCATCACCTTCTTCTCAAATGGCTTGCAAATTACTTTGAAAAAAATTACACTCAGCATTTGTAGGACATTCTTTTCATCCTATTTTGTTTGCAAATAAATTTCTCTGGGTGACTTATCCAATGCCAGGTGTAAGCACTGCTGATGGATTTGCATTGATTTATTTTAGGTACCTTTCTTTGTGATCAGATGCAGATATTTGCAAGAAGCTAGATGAGATGAAAAAAATCTGTGTTTTTCCATGGCACAAAGTGAAGAAAGCCCATATCCATGAATTTGACCTAATTAACATGGTGTTCCAAAAAATTTCACTAGCCAGCCACAGCAAAAATATTGATAAATATGCACAGATATAAAGACAAAGTACCTAATACAACATGTCTTATTCATACACTCCGATTCTCCTGTGAAGCAATGTGCATTTCCTAAAATACATAAATCTATTCATTTTTTCCAAATTGATAAAAGGGTATTTTAAAAGCACAACTCTTAACTTTCCACCTAATTACAGTGCTAATGAAAATAAAGTGCTGAGATTTGAAATATAGTAAATCTATGTTCTTTGTCTAGATACAATTTTATCTTTAATATAAAACACAAACACCAGACATCCAAAGAATTATTTTAATCACCTGACCAACCCAATAGTTTCAGATTCCATCGAGTCAAAATACCAGAGTAACAATGACACCCAGCACTTTCAAAAAGCAGAATGAGTTGCTTCCCCTTCAGCCTCCCATATTGCTCAATTAGCAGGTATGTTGGTAAAGTTTCCATGCTGTCTTATAATTTACTTGCTTACTTTTCACTTTCTGAAAGCATGAGTCCCTGGATAGCAATATTTTATTTTTATATTTCTGTCATTGCATAATGTTCCTGCCATAGTATGCTTTTAAATAATGCTTATTTTATAAAGCAGTGGATTGTTTTTATTCTTTCTCATTATTCTAACCATTTTATCTGTATTATAATAGACCTTATATTAAGAAAGATTATTATAGCCCTGGCTGGTGTAGCTCAGTGGTTTGAGTGCGGGCTGCGATCCAGGCATCGCAGGTTCGATTCCCAGTCAGGGCACATGCCTAGGTTGCAGGCCATGTCTCTCAGCAACCTCACATTGATGTTTCTCTCTCTCTCTCCCCCTCTCTTCCCTCTCTAAAAATAAATAAATAAAATCTTTAAAAAAAAGATTATTATAAAAACATGAATACATATTAAGGATATTTTTATAGTTCAGGTTTTGGTTATACTCACCCTGAATGATTTAGAAATTATTAATTCTTTCTAGAGGTTGCTCCAGTATATTGCCTTTTATTTTAATATTAAGATACCCAATAACAGTCATTAGGCTTAACTGTTGCACAAGTTCTGATGAAGTTGTTTATTGCTCTCCATAATACAATAAATTGATAATTGAATACCATATTAATTCTATATTTTATCTCCCACTGAGGGATTAAAATGTTTCACACAGTTTTATTCTTAAGATCACTTTGCTGTTTTTTTTCGTTTGTTTGTTTATTTGTTTTTGGGGGGAGATGGGATGGAGAGAAGGGTTTGTGAAAATGATGTAATAACATTAATCAAACAAAGAAATATATAAATGTTGACATTCATCTGACCCAATTAGGATAGAGAAAATAAATACATTAATGTCTTATTATAGTGATTAGAAACATTGAAAAGAGAACAAAAGTTATTTAGTTTGATTTTGGTTAGGACATTGGAACTGTTTTTCCCTAAAGACCGTAATTCAACTTACATGATAGGATTTTCATGTTGCCATAAAATGAATAAGAATAATTCTATTCCACATGTCAAATGGCAGATCTCTTAGAGTTATTTTAGTTATTTTATGCACGTACTATACTACCCAATTCTTTTACTACACAAAAGAGGAAAGCTAGGCCATGAAACTGAAGACAGAAGTAGAAAAATTAATCAGGGCAATTATTTGCATCTCAATGATCTCCTAGCATTGGCTGATTTTACAGGTTCTCTATAATGAACAAAGAATCAGGTAATTTTGTAAATAAGCACACTTGTCCGAGGAGTCAATTTGCTCTGCCTCCAGCCCAATTATCTTGTTTTGACTTTCGAGACCTGATGATCAGCTAATTAAATTGCCCTTGAGAGAGCAACAAGGAAACATCTTCTACTATATTTACTCACTTCTTTTTAGCAACATTAGGCCTTCTTGACTTAATTGTCAACATTTTTGACCTCATGGAAACACTAGAGAAAATTCTTATAAATCCACTCAAAGTTCATTACTATAGATTTTAAAATTTTTTTTATTGTATGTGTTGCTGAAATAAGGATATCAATCATTTGTTCAACCTCACCAAGTGAACTCAAAACCAGCAAAAGAGGGCTTGTAGAAGGAGAGACCCATCCTATCTTCAAAGTCCACTTTTGACCTTTGAGGTGTGGAATAATAGAACACAACTCACATTTCCTCATTTTATAAATCAGTGGGAGGGGAAAAGGATCACGTAATTTTTTCTACTTCTACAGAGACAATGATAATACATTAATCATGATTTAATCCTCTACCTATGTCAAAGACAAGTGGTTAATAATCTATGATTCATAACACTGTAAGTACTTTATTTTGGTCACTTTCCTTCTATTCCTGTTAAGGTATTTTCATCATTGTAATTCTTATCATCATCATTAATCCAAAAACAGTATTTATTGAGTACTAATCATGTGCCAAACTACGTTAAATGATTCAAATGTACTATATGACTTAATTTAAATTTACCATTTTTTCCATTTTTAACCTGAAGGAGTTGACACATTTGGAGAATAAGTCATGAACCTAGAAAATGGTAGAACAGGATCTAAACTAATTGTTAAAGATTGTGCTCTTGACTATTTGACTATAAAATATTATAAATGACTAGACCATATCATGAGGGGTGAAAAAATTGAAATTGCACAGCTAAAAATATGTCTTCATTACCTAAGAACTTGTCAGAGAAGGAAGGCACAATAACCAATATCCACTTTGTTTGTCTTTGTTTTCACAGGTTTAATCACGCTGTGCACCTGTCACTTTTGGTCAATTCTAATGAGAAACTATAATGATCTCCAGTGTGAGTAACTTGTTAACACACCTTTATTTCCCCTACAGAAACTGGAAGTCTCTAAGACCTTACACTATTATAATGTGTATCATTGTGCTATTCTAAAGAGCTTTAAAGGATGAAAACTGATCTGCTAGAGAAAAGTATATAAAAATTGCCAAACAGGACACACACCTTGAATCCAGAAGAATTTCTCATGATATATTTCTACTTTTTAGCTTAGTGCTAAGTGTTCTCTTTAAATTTCTCCCAAAGAGATGATTTAAGGCAGTAATTAATGACTTATACAAATCACACAGTGTGGTTTGTAGCTCCCAGGTGATAGCTGGAATGTGAAAAAATTCTTTTTGCGGAGCAAGAACACACTGAAAATGTACTGATGACTGCAAATTTGTTTAGGGGCAGAATGCAATTAGTTGTTTAGACTATAGTAGGTGTGGAAAGCTGAGGATTCTGGGATGATTCTCTCAGTGAAAAAGTTGTGTTCTTTCTGGAGTGGAACCAGGATAGTTCTCAATAAGAACCTGAAAGTAGCCATGGTGATGGAACAGTATCAGTAGCAGCAACAGTGAAGTCTAGAGGATTTTCTGGAAGAGCATGTGGAGGAGATGGTGGCCCCAGTCAAAACTGGACCCAGAGATATTGTAACTATTGGAATCAAGGCTCTGGAAACTATGAATATAACAGCCAAGGTTACAGTGGTTATGGAGGATATGGCTGAATTGCTTCCAACAATTGCTATGGCTATGGTAATTATAGCAACCAGCGGAGTGGTTATAGGAAAGTATCCAAGTGAGGTGGTCATCAAAATAGCTACAGACCAAAATTATTCCATTTGCAACTTACCCCCAACAGGTGGAGAAACAGTATTTTCCAATTTGAAGATTCATTTGAAAATGACTCCTGCCACCTGCTAATAGCAGTTCAAACTAAAGTTCAAGAAATCTACTGGAAATTATTAAATTTAATCGAGAAATTACTATGCAAACTGATGTTCAGGCAGCATTTCACTCATTTACATTGATAATCATAGTTCTAATTATTTATGATTTTCTTTTCATAATACAATAATGTAAGCCCAGCAGAGTATTATGTGCATTCAACGAAACTTCCAAAAACAGGACTAACTTACTTAATAATTGTATCTGGAATTGAATAAGTGTTTGCTAACAAATAATGCACCTCATGTGGATTCTACATGGATTGTTTCTCAAAGGTTTCGCATATGCACACACACAAAAACACTCACTCAAATTCCCATGTGCACATGTGCACTCCACACATTAAGGTTGTATATAAAATTTCCCTACTCCAGATTCAGATATTAGAACATCGAAATGCAAATAAATATATTGCCCCTTGCTAACAAAGTCAGTGCTATGACCTTAGGTGTAGCTATTTCTTTGGTCCACACATTAAACTCCATTTTTTTCTTTTATTGGTTTTAACTATTGCATCTTTCTAAAAAGCAAATATATATGTATATGTTTAGATGAAATTGTTGCTATTTTCTTTAGATGAATGAAAGTAGAGAGGTTTCATAATGCGGAATTTAAAAAGGCAAACTTGAAACTTAAGAGGAAGTTAGTGAAGAACTCTATTTTAGATAAATTTATACTAAAAAAGTACACAGAAAATGATTCAAAATCTTTCTCATTATATACAGGGTATTTTCTCTTTTGATATTTCAATCTTAACCCTTAATGTTTCTAAATTTTCAAATGAAAAAAGGTGAAGGGATTAGTCCAAGAACATGTATGCGTGACCCGTGGACATGGACAGCAGGGTGAGGGTTGACAGTGGGAGCGAGGGGCAGGTTGGGTCAGGGGGACAAAGGGGAGAAATCGGGGCAACTATAATATCATAAATGATAGAACATTTTTTAAAAATAAAATATTAAAATATTAAATGGAAAATTTAGGACATCTTAATGGTGCAAAGTAAATGAGTCCATAGAAGCACAGAAAAAACTTTCCTAATGCATAACATAGTTCTTTGTTCTGCAGACTTTTGATTATTGTTAAACTTTGCCACATTTAATCTTTTTAATTGTTATAAGAATACCTTTCTTCATTTATTTCAGAAATGTATAAGATAGAAATGTATTCTATTAAAATTATATATAAACACATATACAATTTACAGAATAGCATTAAAATAACACATATTCAGCAACTAAATAAGTGAATTAATTAATAGATTTTCAAATGTAGCAAGTGAGATTTTCATTTCTATAATATAAGTCTCAAGGAAAAGGATATCATTTAAAATAAGAAAGATGACAGGGCTGATAAATTAAATATAGCAAACTATATTTTAATCCCTACTCCATAATACTTCTCCCTAATTTTCCTTTTTTCTAATATTTATATAGTATTAACAGCTATAATTTGAAGAAGTACAGGGGCACACATATGCATCTATAATTGAAACATTGTAACTTTTCTTGCCAGTAATAATGAGAATTCTTAGCAAATTCTCATTATTACTACAGTCACCAGAATTAAAAAAAAAAAAAAAAACTTAAGAGAAAGAAAGGCCCAACTTTCTTGTAAGAGAGTTGAATGTTTAATCCAAAAAACATGAAGTTTAATATGTAGTAAAGCAGAGAGAAGATTCAGCTCTGTAATAGGATGTACAACCACAATCACTTAGGAACACCCAAGGTAAGTCTTGTTTGTGAGTATGTTTCTGGAATTATTTGAGTCTCTAGCAATACTAGGAAATAATAGAGGTTTTCACACTAACAAAAGTTCATACCAAAATCCAAGACACCAAATAGAATTCTCACATGCACTTACTCATAGAAACATCAAAAACTTGGTAAATTATAACATTAATTATTTATAATTGATTACTTTTTACTCAGAAATCAGACAAAGAATATCTGACCCAGAAAAATCACCAAATAAATTATAACTCTTTTTTAATTATTGACAGTTTTCCCCTTACTTTTAGAAAGTACATTTTCAAATATCTTTTATTCTTTTTAGTTTTTACTAATTAATTCAAATTATCTTTCATTCAAAAGTTATTTTTTCCCAAGTTTATTATAAAAAATAATAATGGGGAGAATGTGCAGTGCTCGTCTCCCACAAGGAGAATGAGACCTTGGTCAGCTTCTGTGCACAGGAGTAAGAGGAGCACAGTCTGAACAAGTAAGAGTTAAAGCCCAAGAGTTCACATATGTGAACAAGTTCCCTTGAGCCCAATGTCATGGCATTTTCCCACCATTCATTTGTCCATAATGTTTCTTCTGGAAGAATCACAGTTGCTCAAGAAAGTATTATGTTTCTCTACATAAATGAATAAAAAAATAAGGAGTAACACACTATTGATTATAACCTGAATTCTGAACTTTTTATGAGTCCATAACTTACATTGACTTCAAAAACTCCATGTCAAATAAAATGAGCAAAGAAAAAATATAAATTTGACATTATTTTAAGGTTATGCAAAATACAGAACTGGTCATATCTAAGAAATAGAGTAAGCATATTTACTCTATAATTATTTCCAAAGACTATCAATGTAATACTGTGTGTTTTAGTTTATATTTATTAAGGTATATTATATAGTATTGAACCTTTATAATCAGTAGTAAGTATTATACAGCTACTCAAAGAAGTTGTCTATCTGATGATATAAAATATACACAGATGAGTAAGTATATAGGGGAAACATGAATTGTTTTGTGTGTTATCTAACAAAGTTTACTAATTAATTTTTAAATCATAATGACAGTTTGATTTTATTCAACAAAATGCCAATTTTAAGAGAATTTGTGTTCTTCATAATGAAGGCAATGACATTTATTTATTATTTTAAAAGTAAATCTAATAAACTCATGAAATCAGTTCTACTCAAAACTTACCAAATTTACCATTCTGACCTCTAAACTGTTTATTAACAAAACAGTAATTATACTAATATTGTATTCTTTTTCTTTTATCTATATACTTCAAAGAACTTAGTAAATGTAAAAGTGTTTCCCATTTTATAAAATATTTACAAAGAAGTGTTTTGATGTATTATGAATAAGACCCTCCCACTGACAGATGCAAAGATCACTAAAATTGGTTATTCCCTCACTTGGTAAGACCACCCATTCACTACTCACCCATTGTCCTGCTGTCTCTGCAGCAATGAGAGCTGTAGCACAGCACCATGATCAGTCACCCATCAAGAAAAATGTTTCTCGCACAAAAAAGCACATCTGACTCATACATATCCTGATGGAAGAGCTGTCAAATGCTTCTAGAATATTTCCTTGTTTCCAGTAAATGAAACCATCTTTAAATCATGTTTACTGAATGCAATAAGGCAATTTGTGCTCAGATATGAAAATCTTCAAACCTTTTGAAAAGTGTGTCTATGGCCTTGTAAAATGCAGAATCATATGAAGATGGCTCACTTTTATTTCTTTGGAAAACTAAGATTGAACTTTAAAGAAGGTTGCAAAATAACCAGTGAAAGCTTTCATTGACAGGTTCTGCTATCTTGAAGAACATATAACCTTTCAGGAGATGGATCAAATGACTATAATCAAAATGAATAATTAGAATTAACCCAACTAGAATCATTAAAAATACATATTCTCAGATTTTCTGTTAAAAGTTAAAACTGTAACAAATATTTCACATCTAAGAATAAAGCACAGATTAACATGCCACCTACAGTGTAAGCTACATAATTCTGTAAACATTCTCTTTCTGTTTTAAATTTGAGAGCTTACTATATGGTAATTAAATTTAATGCTTGTCATATACAAAAACCCAACAACATAGCAAATGTAATATTGTATAAATCAACAAGAATATATTTTAGTATTATTGTAAAGCATTTGATAGACATTCTCTTACCTGTCTTGAAACCAATTATTTTTTCTTTAGTAAACAATACATTTTACTTTAGTCAATCAATTTAAAAGTAAAGCACACACCTGATTTCAGCATCTTCTAATGAATTTAATTTTTAAATGCTGGCCCCAAAGACTAAATATGTTATTATTAGAAAAAACATGTTCTTAAAATTTTATATACATTCTTATAAAACCTTTCCTAAATAAAAAAAAACATCAATATTGATTTAAAGCTATAGGTGGTGTTGAAAAACTTTAATGACACAGATGGATATATAAACTTATTTCCAAGTGAATTTATATATATATTTATATGTAATATATCATATATGTTACACGCACAAAATACATACACATGTAACACATGTAATAAACATATATGTATTTTATGTGTGTAGCATGTATAATGCATTATATATAATTTATTTATATATAATACACTAATACTGTACACATAATTGTTTGGTATTTAGATAACCATTGAAAGATTAGCCAAAGAACATACATGCATGATAGATAAACACAGACAACAGTGTGGTAATGAGAGGGAAGGGGTAGTAGGGACTGGGTGGAGCTGGGCAAAGGGGTGAAAATGGGGACAATATAAGAGTGACAACAATAAAAATAAAATTAAAACATTTTATATTCTCACCAATATGTCCCCTAGAGCAAGGTACATAAAGGAAAGAATAAACAAATGGGACTACATCAAACTAAAAAGCTTCCGCACAGCTAAAGAAAACATCAAAATGGAAAGGGAACCAACTATATGGGAAAATACATTTGCCAATGATACCTCAGACAAGGGTTTGATCTCCAAAATATATAAAGAACTCACACAACTCCACTCCAGGAAGACAAACAATTCAATTAAAAAATAGGCAAAGGACCTAAATAGACACTTCTCCAAGGAGGACATACAGAGGGTCCAGAGATATATGAAAGGATGCTCAGTATCACTAGCCATCAGAGAGATGAAAATTTAAAAAACAATGAGATACCACTTCACACCGGTCAGAATGGCCGTCATAAACAAATCAACAAACAATACATACATGGTGGTGAGCTGGTAGAGAAAAGGGAACCCTGGTATGCTGTTGGTGGCATTGCAGACTGGTGCAGCCACTGTGGAAAACAATATGAAATTTCCTCAAAAAACTAAAAGTGGAACTGCCTTTTGGCCCTGCAGTTCCACTGCTGGGATTATATTCTAGGAATCCTACAATACCAATTCAAAAGAACCTATGCATCCCAATGTTCATAGCAGCACAATTTACGATAGCCAAGTGCTGGAAACAGCCTAAGTGCCCATCAGTAAATGAGTGGATTGAAAAGCTATTGTACATTTACACAATGGAATACTACACAGAAGATAGATAGAAGGAGCTCCTACACTTCGAAACAGCATGGACAGAACTGGAGAGCATTGTGCTAAGTGAAATAAGCCAGGTGGTAAAAGGTAAATATCATATGATCTGATTTATAAGTGGAACCTAATCAACAAAACAAACAAATGAGCAAAATAGAACCAGAGACATAGAAATAAAGAACTGACAGTGACCAGAGGAGAGCAGGGAGGGGGATAACGAGGGAAAGAAGGAGGAGGGTCATGTCAAGGAACATATATAAAGCATCCATGGACAAGGACAAGGAGGGTGGGAAGGATTGAATGTGGGAGGGGAGGTAGACAGGGTTGGGAGAGTAATGAGGGGAAAGAGGGACAACAGTAATTGAACAACAATAATTTTTTTTTAATTGAACAAGTATACCAGGGCCACGCTCATAATACATAGGTAATCACAGAAACATGTTGCAGAAAACTGTGTGCAAACTATTTTCCATAAATTAAAATACATGGCACATGTAAAGACTAAGTACATAGATAATATTTTAAAATATGTTTTTTTTTTCCCTGGCTGGGTATCTAGTTTGGTTTGAGTGCCATCCTGATATGCCAATGTTGCAGATTTAATCCCCTGTCAGGGCACATACAAAAATTTTTTAAAATTCAACCAATGAATGCATAAATCAGTGGAACAACAAATCAATCTTTCTCTCCCTGTCTCCCTTTCTCCCTCCCTCTCTAAAATCAACCAATAAAAAACTACATAAAATAAAATAGTTTAAATTGCATTTTTTTGATGATCAAATTCAATTCCAAATTTTCCCTTACCAACAACAAAATTGGAAGGTAGAACTGAGATATTGAGAGAAAGAATGACAAGCATCATGTACTAACATAAAATAAGCTAATTCTTAGCATTTAAATGCTAAGTAGGCATCAAGAATTTTAGTTATTTTGGAGAGAAAAAAATTGAATACTGCAAAACTCAACTTTTTTTTTTAATTTAAGATTTTAGGCCTTAAGATTTTGCAAAGTAAATTGCAGAGTCTATATGAAGAGGTAGTATATGCTACCACATAATTTTTTATTTCAAATCTGGGTTTGGAAGGAAGAATAAAGATTCTGTTAACCATGCCCCACACCCAGCCCTCTGCAGACATTGATCATTGGAGGAGAGATTGTAGAACAGGTTGGTGTATTGGAATATCTAAGCACAAAAGGGATGTGCATTTTGCTTCCTCAGGGATGCCCACTGGAAGACAAGCACTGAGATATTAACAGTGGTAGTCTTCGGGTAGGTGACCATTTATACTCTGCTCTAGGACATATCTATATTTTTATATATTTCCTTTGTAGTAATTATAAGTGCATATGAATCTAAAAGGATAGTTGCAAAGATTATGTGCTTTGTGCTCCTTGTTATCACATTTTTATTTTTTGATAATTATAAATTAACAATTAAAAGTAAGACGAAAAGCTTTAATTGGCATCAAGAATTATAGGATAACAGAAGGAACTGGCTTTTGTTTTGCTTGTAGTAACTTAACCAAAGGTTATATAAGGTAATTCTTTCTAGCTAGTTTGGGAGAAAAATGGCATAAATTTCTACAGTGTGTCATTAATTATAGTTAATCAGGAAAAATGTAGGGAGTTCACCCAATGAACCAACTTGTTCTTTGGAGCAATCTTTAGAAAGTAGTAAATAAATAAAATGTAATAAGTGTGGATGATAATAAAATAACATCAATATTTTAAGGATAAGGACCCAAACAAGTTTGTAAGGCAATGCAGATTTAAAAAATCCAAATAAATAACTTATGTCCTTGCAATTTTCATAGTTTTATGCAACTTTCTGTATTAGCAATGTTCCAGTTTTACAATGTCAATGAATACACATGTATGAAGTATCAATATATTTTTATATATTTTAAAACATGAGACATTCTTCATTCTTAACCTCGCTGGTATCAGATTATGCTCCCAGATATCCTTTCCATAGAGAATAAGAAGTCATCCTTTATGTCTAAATGCACCATATTAAATTATTTATGTTATTCATTATTCTCCTTTAAATTATCTCTTTCAGTAATTCTTGAGAAGCTTGTGCTTCTTCTGAATCAAGAGGTTTATATTTCTCTACAGTAAAAGTAGGAAATATCAGAAAATCATACAGAGTACATAGTTTATATGAGGTCACTGTTGAACAGGAGTGAAAGCATTAACAATGCAGAAATTTTTTATTTCAAGTACCTGTCTGTGGAAAGGATGTAAATTTGAGTGTTCATACATTTTTGGTATGAACAGTTCAAATAAAATTATGAAGATAAACATGGGCACCACAAGTAGAGCAAATAGGAAATGTATGGAATTTAAGGCTTTGCACTATTTTTGTGAAGATAATTTAATTTCTCTTTCTCACTCAGATGTAATATAAACCATAAAATTGTTGCCCTTAAAGATTTTAGGTTTCATCTGTAGCAATAAACATGGATAACATAAATAGATATGTAGACTATAACTACTACAGTCTCCATTCTGAAACGCACTCACCAAGTACACTGAAAGATTTAAGGAAACCTGAAAGCCAAAAGTGGTAATCATTAATTCTCTTTTATTATTATTGTGTCACTCTTCACTTGTTATTTGCACAAAAGACACAGGCAGCTGTCCTTAGAATATACAAAAGTCATGAGGAAATTAGAAGCAGGAATCTCACCAGAATGTCTGTTTGTGACGCTCTAGAGCCCAGTTTTTCTCACTTGGCAGCTTTGTTGTAGATAAGCTTTAACTAAGTTATCCAACATTTTATTTGGCTGAACTGAACTTAACCCAGTCTCTAGATTGCTATGTTTTACTTGAAGTTTGTTTGTCTAGTAGACAAACTTTAAGCAGAGGATATATAACACTATATATCCATTAAGAAGTTAGTCAGAATTATTTATCTCAAGGTAGAATGTGTGCCATATGGCTGCTTTGTTCTGAGCTGATGTGTACACACACACACACATCAGGCTTATGTAGAATTGTAGGGTGGTGTGGAGGAAAGAAAGCAAGAATTTAAACCATAGTGGTTTCTTTCAAGAATGATGACTGAAGCCCTAACTCAGATTCTAAGAAAAATAGATGCAGTGATTTTGTCACCTTTTGAAAGCAGTACTCATATTTGAAAATTCCTCCCAACCAATGCAAATAAATATCCACATGCAAACCATCTTCAGGTTGAATATTGGAACATGTGAAATGGAAGGTCAGTGCTAGGACATAGGATGAAATCCTTTACAAGATTAAGGTCATTCATCAGGCATCAGAGAAAACAAATGTATAATATGATTAAGTAGATCTCTTAATAGTGAAGAAATGGCTATTTTCACTAGTGTTACTGCAGACATAATGGGGGTTGGCTTGAATTTTATTTCACAAACTATGGCTATTAAATTTTAAGAAATTTAGAGATGAAGTCATAAAACCTTTCTGGGCATATTTACAAACATCTTGAAAATGAAAAACTAAATTGAATAGTTACTCAGGCAACGAACTACTATAAGGGAAGGCACTTGATGCTTACTTAAACTGTTTATAAATGAAATATGCTTTATTTCCCCATGGAATATCTGGTAAACCAATATGGTGCTGGGACCATTAACCCACTGTAGCTTGTTTCCTCTTTTGCCCATTTCATAAGTGAAACACCATCCATTGGGTAACCTAGATGCATAGCTTAAAGTAAACATATGAACTAAACTCCTTATATTCCACCCAAACTTGATTGTGATTAATTTTGTGGATCAGCTTGACTGTCCATGAGGTGCCCTGCTGAACATTATCTCTGGGTGAGTTTGTGAGAGTGTTTCTGGATGAGATTAGCTTTAAATTGGTGGGACTCAGTAAAACTGATTGCCCTCTGCAATATGGATTGGCATCATCCAATCTGTTGAGGGCTTGAGTAGAACAAAAGGCATAGGAAGGAGGAACTTGCTCCTTTTCTTGGCTTACTGGTTGAGATGAAACATTTCATCACATCTCCTATACCTGACTGGATAGTATACCCTCGGTTCCCCTGGTTCTCAGACCTGTAGACTTGGACTGAATTCCATCACCAGCTTTTCCAAGTCTCCAGCTTGCAGATGGCAGATTGTGGGACTTCTCAGCCTTCATAATCATGTAAGCCAATTTCTCTACATCCTATTCATTCTGATTTTTAGGAGAATGCTGACTCATATACTGCTTTACTCTTTCATATATGTCATTTTAACTTTGTGTTGATCATTATTCCATCCTTTTTATTGCCAAGGTCAAAAACCTAGAAGTCATTTTGGATTGAACATTTTACTTCTTATCTTCTGATCCTCTTGTCTATACTTCCAAAATATATAATAAGGTAGTTCTAACTACTCTAGTTGTTAACTTTTATCTGCCTATTCTCCACACTGCAAAGATCATTTAAAAACACAAAAACTACAATTCTTTTGTTCAAAACAATTCAATCACTCCCTATTCATTCAGAATGAAAGTCAGGTATTTTATTTAATCAACTACAAGACCCCACATGAACTTTATTTCCTACTCTGAATCCAATTTATACTCAATTTACACTGCTCTGACAATATTAGTCTCTTTAGTTTCAGTCCTTTGTATTGGCATACTTTGTAAATGTCAATGACACTTACATTCACATCTTTAATTATGGTTTTCTCCATGAACTCCAGACTCCATACCTGGTATTTCTCCCTGTAATTATAATAGGTATTCTTAATCCCCTTTGCCTCCAAAAATTTTTGATTTACCATCTTTCCAATTTACTTCTCCTCCAAGATTTCCCTCTCTTAAAAAATGGCATCATCAATTTTCAAATTTCTGAAGACATAAAACTCAAAGTCATCTTTGATTACTGTCTGCATCTGATAATCTATGCTCCTCTCACCATTCCCACTGCTGTCACACTAATCCAAACTACCATTTCATTATCCCTGAATGACAAGTCTTTACTTTTACTCATACTTCATACAGCCAGTGTGATATAATATGAATCAGATTGTATTGCTATCTCCAACTTAAAATCCTCAAATGGCTTTCTGTTTTCTTAAAAATAACATCTTAGGTCATCTGTCATATAGCCCCACATGTCCTTGTCCTGCTGACCACTCCACTGGTTGTCAAATTTACCAAATTCACTCTTACCTCAGAGATGGTATAATCCACATTTTCGTATGAAATGTACTTCCTCAGTTAAATCTCATATATATCTTAACACAGATCATTTTTGCCATTTCAGACTAGATTTCTCAACCATAAATTATGTATGATGTAGCATTACTTCCTTCATTTTCTCATATATCACACTTCCTTTTTCATAGCACTCTTGTATCTTTATTCATTTCTTTATTGTTTTTACTCTTTTACCCTGTCTTTGCCACTAATTCCAAATAATTCCAAAAGCATAGAGTCTGTGTCTTTTTTGTTCACGAATGTATCTCCAACACCTCAGGCTGTACCTAGCACCTAGTAAACTCATAGTAAACATTGCTGACATAAAAAATAAACCTCAAAGATTGTTTAAATTCTATAATTGCTTGGTTTTAAACATGTTTCATTATAGAACTTTAAACATTAAACCAGCAACAACCAGTTCAAATTTGGTAATTCTGGTGACCAGTTTTTGTAAGGTCTATTCTAATCTTTTGGTGGGAAAACAAATTGTGGTAGGACTGATTCATAACTATAAGGCTAATGTTCCCTTTTGGCATTCATGTTAGGTTCAGAGCATCTGATTTTCATGAACACTGGATGGGACTCCATAAGCATACTCCCTACAATGCATGTTTTATTTCTGAAAGTGTGGGACACAGTGCTTTACAATAAATTGTTATTTTGTCCTTCTAATTATACCATCTGCTTTAATTGATAATATATTACATATGTGTACAATATTGTGCAGAATGCTCTGTTGGTCTGGGTCGCGGTTCCAACTTGGGTGAAGGATAAGATTTCTTCCACCTTTCTCAATAGTCCTGATTCCTCACATCACTCCTACATGGCTTCAGTCATGGGGGAAAAATGACAACTTATAACATGCTTACATTTATCTAATTATTTTTTAAAAAGTAATTGTTGAAAGAAGAATAAAATCCCTCCTCAACTACACTCACACACCCTGCCTCAGTAGATCTTTCTTAAGACACATAGCAGATGGTAGCTTTTATGGCACTCTGATCATATCAGGAAGTCTTTATTTTACAATAAAAATCACATGTGAAAAGTTAAATAGTATCTATTATAGATAGATGGATTTATGTTGTCTATAAATTTGGCACGAGTTAAGGGACAATACTTAACATTAATTTATAGTCCTGTAATATATCCATGCTACAACTCTCAACTGTGCAACTATTCACATGAAACTATCCCAACAGGCTGGATAAGTAATGTTCTCTGAGATACTTAATTTTTTCACAAAATATTCATATCCATAAATAGCCAACAACATTAAAGTTTATTTTTTTATTTTATTATTTATTAATAATCTCCAAGAAGACTCTCAAAAGGAGACATCAAGTTTATATATTTGAGTGAGACCCACAAAATGTCATTTCAGTAACAATATCTACTATTTACAGTCCATTAACTCAAGCCCAGCACCTTACAAAGTAGTATTCATATTATCGTAATGATCATGATCATCATTATTACTGTTTTAAATTAAAGGCCTCATTTTTCCAATTGACATGCATTTGAAGGCTATTGAAAATGCAGCAGTATAATCTTGTCTTATTCATTCAGAACTGGTAATATTTTGTTTGAAATTCATTTGTCCAGAAATAAGAGTTTGAAGTAATATTTTTAGAAGAATATGATTAAGATGTGGCTTTCAGACCATCTCTTCAAGGTCAGAGAAAAGAAGCTCTGTGATTAAAGAATATGCTAGTTTGTTTCAACTGCCCATTTATTCCACATGCAGGGGTATTTGAAAAGAATGTTCAGAGCCCCTAAACCTTAAAATACAATTAAAATAAATTGAGGTTGTAGGAATTAAACAGCTAGAAATTTATAAATGAATATTTCCACAGAAAACCCTTGTCCTATATCATTCAGTGAAAGAATAAAAATAATTATAAAACAACTTATAAAATGTGAGTCCATATGTGTTTTTAAAATACAATGTATAAATATGTCTACGGGCAATACAATAATAGTTATTTCTGAGTGATGATATTGCACTTTTCAGAGATAAAGTATAAATACAGATATTGTTAAGTATATCATAATTTTTCTACAATGTATTTATATGTCTATGCATAATTGTAAAAACACTTTTTAAAAGCACTGTAGAGACACAGAGAGCTAATTCTCATTCTTCCTCATTGTACCACTAAGAAACAGATTGTCTTTGGTGTAGTGCTGAAAGATTTTAAAAATTTGATCAGGTCCTCCCATCAGTCACCAGAATCAAGCAGAAGGGACCTTAGTGTAACACCATGATGGAAAGATAACATCATTGAGAGTGAAGTGCTCACTACTACAGCTTCTGGAAAGGATCTGCTATGTCAGCATAAGAGTAGAAGAGAGAAATGAAAACAGAGGGAACCTCATCCACTGTTCATATCTTATGTGCAACATAGCCCTTATCCTATAACATCACTCATATCATTGAACTTAACCATATTGCAAACAAAAAACTTAGTGAAATCTTTGCATAAGCTACAGTAGCATGCATATTTTGTCCTGACCATATAGAAGCAAATACTTGCCTTCAAGCACAAAAAATATTTGTGTGGTTTTGTTTTATTCTATTTGCCTGTGTTTGTTTTCATTGTTTCAACTTTAGTATTTGTGCTCACAGTGAAGACATTTTTTTAAGAAAAAATATTTATAGGTTCTCCACTTTAAATCATTTTTATAATTGTGCTGGTAAAGGTTAACTTTTGAGCATCTGGCTTATAAATGTTTCTTGAAATGACCCTTAGTAGAATATGCATCAGCACTAAAATACTTAGACTTTCTGGAACCACAGATCCAATTTCTGGCAAGACTGACATAACTCCCTAATTTTCCCAGAGATATGGTACATTCCTTGAAGTTCAGCTTACTTGGGTCTTTCGAGGGGGAATCATGTTTTATATTCCCAAAGGTGTGCATTAAGTGCCTAATTAATGAAGAAATCACCATAGGATCTTCTCTTAAGAACTGTCTTTTGTAAAATACTCAATCTCATTACAGCTCAACAATTTAAATTTTTTTGAGGAAGGACTCAAGATAGTGGAGGAGTGAGTGGAAGCTACACTTAACCTCCTTCCAGGATCAAACTGGAATTACATCTAAATTATAGAGAAATGATCCTGAATAGCCAACTGAAAACTAGCTAGAAAGAAGCCTTATAACCATGAACAGATGGAAGAAGCCACATCAAAAAACTAGACTGGTAGAGAGTGTGGCAGAGGTGTGAGAGGGCTGGCTGGACTTCCACGGTCAGCAGCTAGAGTGCTGAAAGGATATTTCAGCAGCCAGGGGTTCTTCCTGAGAAGTATGGGGTCTAAACCTGAGTCTGGGCTCCCTAGCTTACAACACCAGAACCAGGAAGGAAATCCAAATAATATACAGCTATGAAAAGCTGCAGGGTTTCTATCCTTGAGGAAGAGATGGCTGCAGACACAGAAAGCCTCTTAACAGGCCAATGAACAGATTTCTGTTTGCAGCCACTTGTAGCTTTTGGACATATTGGGGCTAGTGGCTTTTAAAGAGGAATGAAGAAACAGTTGCCAGAATCCCTGTGATGACTCTTCCCCCACATAGAAGGAGCCATCTTTCTGAGGTAGAGCACTCCTTTCCAAGTGGTATCAGCCTGAGGGGAAACAGTAGCCCCACCCACAGAAACTACTCTGTTCACACTGTGGTGCTTAGGCCCCACTCACTGCTGCTACTGAAGAGTACAGTTGGAAGACATTCAGTGATTAATCCTACAGAAAGCCTGCAGACAGAGGTGGATCCTCTGAGCCTGGTGCTAATAAAAGCCAGCCTTGTTGCACAGCTTAGTTCTTTCTCACAAACTCAGGCCAACTAGAGGAAGCCACAAGCTTTCCTAGGTTGCTCAGGGCCAGTCACAGGCAGGGTTTGAATTAGGCATGCTCCAGAACCTTGCAGATATACCTATTACATAGAAAGAAACACAAAGAGGCAGCCAAAATGTGAAAACAAAACAAAACCCCAAAGCCCAAAACTAAAGAACAAGAGAATTCTCCAGAAAAAAGAACTAGATGAAATGAAGGCAAACAATTTATCAGAAAGAGAGTGCAGAGTGATGACTATATGGATGCTTAATAGTATGAAAAAAGACATAGAGACCATAAAAAAAGACCAGTCAGAAATGAAGAATGCAACATCTGAAATAAATAATACAATGGAAGGAATAAACAGTAGGTTAGATGAAGCAGAGAAATGAATCAGCGATTTAGAAGGTTTAGGTAGAGAAAAATACCTAGAGCAGCAAAAAGAAAAAAAAGAAAATTAAAAATGAAAAGAGCTAAAGAAACCTTTGGAGCAATAAGAAGTGTAACAACATCTACATCATGGAAATACCAGGAGAAGAGAGTAAGCAAGGGATCTAGAACCTATTGGAATAAATAATGACCAAAACCATCCCCAGTCTGGTGAAGGAAAGAGACACACAAGTCAGGAAGCTCAGAGAGTCCAAAACAAGTTGGATCCAAAGAGGCCTACACCAGGACACATCATAATTAAAATAGCAAGGCATGAGACACAGTGAGAATACTAAAAGTTTCCAGAGAAAAGCAGCTAGTGACCTACAAGGGAGCACCAATTAGACTGATATAATTTCTGAACAGAAACATTTTGGGCTAGAAGGGAGTGGTGTGAAATATTCAAGGTGATGAAAAGCAAGGAATTACAACCAAGGCTACTTTATCCAGGAAGTTTATCATTTAAAATTGAAGGAGAAATAAGGAGCTCTCCAGATAAAAAGCGAAAGGCATTTGTTAACACCAAGCCATTACTATGACAGATGTTAAAGGGCTTGCTTGAAGAAGAGAAAGAAGAAGAGGAAGAGGAAGAAGAACAACAACAACAACAACAGCAGAAGCAGCAACAGAGGAAATCAGTCTAATAAAATATAACTAAATATGTATCTATTAATAATCACCCTAAATGTAAATGGATTAAATACTCTGACTGAAAGACAGAGGGTAGCTGAATGGATAAAAAAACAATACCCATGCATATGCTGCCTACAAGAAACCCATCTCAGATTGAAAGATACACACTAAAAATAAAGGTATGGAAAAAGAGATTTCATGCAATGGAAAGGGAAAAAAGCTGGGGTGATAGTAGTTGTATCTGACAAAAAAGACTTTAAAATGAGGGCTGTAGTAAGAGATACAAAAGGACACTATATAATGATAAAGGGAACAATCTAATAAGAAGATATAACTCTAGTAAACATTTACACAACCAAAGTAGTTACACCTAAATATGTAAAACAAATCTTGACATACATAAAGGGAGAGATTGACAGAAATTAGGTCATAGTCAGGATTTTAACACCCTGTTGACTTCCATGGATAGATCTTCCAGGAAAAAATCAACAAGCAGACAGTCTCCTTAAATGACAGAGTAGATCAAATGGATTTAATTTGTATCTTTACAGCATTTCACCCCAAAGCAGCAGAATATATGTAGTTTTCAAAAGCTATAAGGACTTTTGAAAATGTAACATTTTCTAGGATAAATCACATTTAGGACAGAGAACAACTCTTAATAAATTCAAGAAGATTGAAATTATATCAAGCATCTTCTCTGAGCATAATGCTATAAAACTAGAAATTGATCACAAGAATAACACTGAAAAACATGCAAAAATATGGTAGTTAAATAACATTATTGAACAATAAATAGGTCAACAATGAGATCAATGAAGAAATCAAAAGATACCTGGAAACAAATGAAAATAAGAACACAACAATTCAAAATCTGTGGGGCACAGGAAAATATCGCATTGAAGAAAAGTCATAGCATTGCAGGCCTATCTCAAAAAAAAAAAAAAAAAAAAAAAAAAAAAAAAAAAAAAAAAAAAAAAAAAAAAAAAAAAAAAAAAAAAAAAAAAAAAAAAAAAAAAAAAAAAAAAAAAAAAAAAAAAAAAAAAAAAAAAAAAAAAAAAAGAGGAAAAACTCAAGCAATCTAATTTTACACCTCAAGGAATTTGAAAAAGAACAACAAAGGAAACCCAAAGTGAGTAGAAGGGAGTAATAAATATCAGGGCTGAAATAAACAAAATAGAGTCTTAAAAAAAAGATACAAAAATCAATGAATTCAAGAGCTGGTTCTTTGAACAGATAAACAAGATTGGCAAACTTTTAAGCAGACTCATCATGAAAAAAAAAGAAAGGATCCAAATAAATAAAAATCATAAATGAACTGACACCAAAGAAATACAAAGGATTCTAAGAAAATATTATGAATAACTACATGCCAACAAACTAGACAAACTGGATGAAATGGATAAGTTCATAGAAACTTACAATCTTCAAAAACTAAATCAGGAAGAATCAGAGAATCTGAATAGACAGATTACACCTAGTGTAATTGAAGCAGTAATTAAAAACTCCCCAAAAACAAACATCCTGGACAAGATAGCTTCGCAATGAATTTTAGTAAACATTCCAAGAACTGACACCTCTCCTTCTCAAACTATTTCAAAAACTCCAAGAAAAGAGAAGGCTCCCAAGCTCATTTGATGAGACCAGCATTGTCCTAATTCCAAAACCAGATAGTCCCTACAAAAAAAGAGAAAGCTATAAGCCAATATCCCTCATGAACATTGATGCTAAAATACTCAAAAAGTACTAGCAAACCAAATACAATACATCTAAAAGACGATACACCATGATCAAGTGGGATTTATTCTTAGAAGGCGATTGGTCCAACATTCACAAATCAATAAATATGATTCACCACATGAACAAAGTCAATATTATAAACCACATGATCATATCAATATATGCAGAAAAAGCTTTTGATAAAATCCAGCAACGATTTATAGTAAAAAACTCTCAGCAAAGTAGGAATAGAGGGAACATACAAAAATATAATAAAGGCCATACATTGCAAACCCACTGCTAGCATCATACTCAAAGGTTAAAAAGTACAGTTATTCCCTTAGAACAGGGACAAGACAGGGATGTCTGCTTTCACCTTTCTTATTCAACATAGTACTGTAAGCCTAACCACAGCAATCAGACAAGAAAAAGAAATAAAAGACATCCAAATTGGAAAGAAAGAAGTAAAAATGTCTTTATTTGCAGATACTGTGCATAGAGAATCCCAAATATTCTATCAAGAAACAATGAGAACTGATCAATAAATTCAGCGATGTAGCAGGATACAAAATTAATATCCAGAAATAAGTTACATTGTTATATGCCAATCATGAACTAACATGAAGGGAAATTAAGAAAATGATTCCATTTACAATGGCTTCAAAATGATAAAATACCTCAGAATAAACCTAACCAAGGTGTAACAGGTCTGTACTCGGAAAATTATAGGACACTGAAGCAACTGAAGAAGATACAAGTAAGTGGAAGCACATACTGTGCTCATGGATAGGAAGAATTCACATCATTAAAATGTCCATACTACTCAAAGCAATCTAGTCTCAACATAATTCTTATCAAGATTCCAATGACATATTTCACAGAACTAGAACAAATATTTCAAAATTTTATATGTAACCACAAAAGGCCCTGCATAGCAAGAGCAATTCTGAGAAAGAAGAACAAAGTTGGATGAATCATGCTGCCTAATATCAAACTATTCTATAAAGCCACAGTAATAAAAGCAGCATGGCTCTGGCATAAAAACAGACACATAGATCAACGGAACATGATAGAGATCCCAGAAATAAACCCACACTTTTATAGTCAATTAATATTTGACAGAGGAAGCAGACACATACAATGGGCTAGAGATTGTGTATTCAATAAATGATGTTGGGAAAAATGGACAAATACATGCAGAAAAATGAAATTAGACTACCTTTTTATGCCACACACAATAATAAGTTCAAAATGAATTAAATATTCAAACATTAGACCAAAACCATAAAAATCCTAGAAAAACGTAGACAGCAAAATCTTGAACATTGCTTGTAACAAGTTTTTATCAGATACATCTCCCCAGGCAAGGGAAACAAAAGAAAAAATAAACAAATAGGACTACATCAAACTAAAAAGTTTTACAGTGCAAAGAAAAACATCAACAAAATAAAAAGACAACCCACAGATGAGAGACATATTCACCATTACATCTGATAAGGGGTTAATACCCAAAATTTATAAAGAACTTACAAAACTTAATACAAAAAAACAAAACAAAACTGAAAAACCTAAAAAAATCAGGAGAGCAGCTGAAAAGACGCTTCTCCACGGAGCACATGCAGATGGCCAATAGACATATTAAAAGATGCTCAACATCAGTAATCATCAGAGACATGCAAATTAAAACCACAATGATATGTCATCTCACATCTGTCAGAATGTCTATCAATAAATCAACACACAAGTGCTGGTGAGGATGTGGAGAAAGGAGAACCCTTTTGTACCATTTGTGGGAACGAAGATTGTTGGAGCCACTGTGGAAAGTAGTATGAGATACCTCAAAAAATTAAAAATGGATCTGACTTTTGACTCAGAAATCCAACTTCTGGGAATATGTCTGAAGGAACTCAGAATACTAATTTGAAAGAACATAAGTACTACTATGTTCATTGTAGCATTATTTACAATTACCAAGCAGCCCAAGTGTCCATCAGTACATGAGTAGATGAAACATGGAACATTTACACAATGGAATACTGCTCAGCTATAAAAAAGATTTTACCTTTCGCAACAGCATAAATGAACCTGGAGAACATTATACTAAGTAAAATAAGCCAGTTAGATAAAGACAAATACCATGTGATTTCACTAATATGTGGAATCTAATGAACAAACTGAAATAATAAGCAAAATAGAGATGGACTCATAGATAGCAGGATTACAGATAAGGGGGGCAGTAAGGAGGTCGAGGGGTTGAGCAGAAAGGAAAATGACTCATGGACATGGGCAACAGTGTGGGATTGTGGTGGGTCAGGGGTTATAAGTGGACTAAAGGGTAATGGAAAAAGTACAATAAAAATAAATTAATTTAAAAAATAAAACAATCTGAAATATTTCAAATGCACAGAAAAGAATATAACATGCACTTATGCAACAGTCACTATCAATAGACCATTAATAGTTCTATATGAGCTTTACTTTTCTCTTTTTTATTTTTTCCAGAAGCATAAAATGCTATTTGAGGTATAGATAAAATTTCATAATCCATGCAGTTCTACCAAATCCAGTGTGTTATTCCCAAATATGATTTTAAACTTTTACTTCACATTATCTTAAACAATATGAGTGAAAATGTTTTCAAATGTACCCATATTGATACTCACTATGCCATTTATATTCTATAAACTTCCATTATGTGCATTCACTTTTGTTTATATCCCACTTAGTATAGTTACTGAATTTGAAGATCATTTTGTTTCATCATTTCAATCTTTCATTCGTTGGTTCTCTTACTCTTTATTTCTAAATATTTCTCTTCAGTACATTACCCCTATTCTCCCTATTTCTTTATTATGGGAACATTGCTAGGCATTTGTCAGACAATCCTCTTGTCTTCCCCTGGGCTCTTTCCTCCCTTCTTTACTTGTTATTATCTCTTTGTGCTGGTGCTGGGTTCGTGATAATTCTCTCCACAGTCATATCTATTTTCCTGTTAAAATTATCTTTGTGTTTTACCACATATGTGTGTGTGTGCGTGTGTATATATATATACACACACACACACACACACACACACATACACAAGTACTGGTATAACAAATTACTGGTATACATATTATACATGTATGGTAAGTGTTTACATTTACTGGTATAATAATGTACTGTTTTTCATATGTCAGTACATCATTATACATTTATATATACATACATCTATATATATAAATTGTATATAATAAAATGCATAAATATTATTTCTACTCATTTTTCCTCTGCCTGTTTTTTTAATTTTTATGGTTTTCACTTATATTTATGCTCTTAAGCATTTTATACATATTATTATCTCTAGCAACTTTAAGTCTGGTCAGCGCCTGTTTTATTCTTTGCTTCTTCAACCTGAAGTTATAATAATAATTACAGTAATACTCTTAATAAAAGCAGTATCAATTTATTTTCATTGAACACAATGCTATACTAGGTATTATTCTCAGTGTTTTATATGTGTTTACTCCTTTAATCCTTACTATTTTATGTGGTAGCTCATATTACTCACTTTTACAATATATAGATGTAAAATATCCCTTCAAAGTGCTTACTCTTAATAAGTATGCTACAGTCTCTCATAATATATGCATGTATGCAGATTTTATCAATTAGTTTAACAGCCCATTTCTTAGTTCTTAAGGATCATTTCATTAATCAAAAAACATTCAGCCAAACCAGCCAAAGTAAATAATGTTATTATATATGTGTGTGTATATGTATGTATACATATATATATATAACTTTTATGTAATATATAAATATAAAATTATACATAAACAGATACAGTAATTGTGTGGCATATCAGGAAAATTTGCGTTCCATCCCTTCAACTTTTAATTGATTAGAGCCAGAAGAAACATTGTGAACACCAAGCAACAAAGCCCAATTACATGGTATTTCTATTTAATTCATTTTGTAAAACTGCATGTAGACTTAAGATAGCTGATATAAGAATGTAATTTGCCTTATACTCCTACTGAAACATTTGTGAATATTTCTGAATTTTTGGACAAATATTTGCAGTTATCTAACAAAATCAGATACCAGCCATGCATAAGTGGTTGTTTTGGATTCAAAAATACTTTCCACTTATGGTAGCTTTGAGAAAAATGTTAATTGTACCATCTTTATATTTTTCATGATAACTAGAGCACAAAATTATGTCAGACTCAGAAAGAAGGTCCTAGCCCTGGCTGGTGTGGCTCAGTAGATTGAGTGCTGGCCTGTGAGCTGAAGGGTCCACTGGTTCAATTCCCAGTTTGGACACATGCTTGGGCTGCAGGCCAGGTCACCAGATGAGGGCATGTGAGAGACAACCGATCAATGTATCTCTCAAAGAGAAGGGCCTCATAGCCTTAAATTCATTTGTTAATAAGATATTCTTTCTTCCCTAAATGAATATTGTAAACATAAAAATATATAAAATGTATCTTTACCCAAGAAGAAGCCTGGAAAGTGCCTTTGGTTATCTAAAATTTATTCTTGGATAAAACCATGGCTATGTACTTTAAAAAAATTTAGAAACAAAATTGTAAGCTATAAACATTTAGATCATTTGTTTTTTAAGAAATTTTAAAAAATGAATATGGCTCTGGCTGGTATGGCTCAGTGGACTGAACACTAGTCAGCGAACCAAAGTGTCACCAGTTCAATTCTCAGTCAGGGCACACGCCTGGGTGCAGGCCATGTCCCCAGTACAGGGCATGTGAGAGGAAACCACACTGATGTTTCTTTCCCTCTCTAAAAAAAAGAAGAAGAAGAATACAGCTCAATTCATCTAAAAAAAATGAATATGACTCATTTGCCAACCTTTTCCTTACTAAGGGAAAGTCCTTTGTCTGGGAGAAAGCTCAGAGTTTGAAATTTAAATGACTCTAAAGAGGCTTTATTTTATGGGCAGTATAGAAGGCATATGATTTGAAAACTCTTAGTGATGGCTCTGCAAAATGAATATAAGCCTAAGTTTGCCCCTATCTATGCAAGAATACAGAGACAGTACAGCCTCCCTAATATCAACCAGCTTGTATAAACTGGACTTGAACATCATTCATAGCGACACAAATGATGGCAGCTCCAAAAGTCATGGGGGTGATCTGAGGACTAGTTGAAAAAATTAGATCATGCCTTAATACTCATGTCAGTTGCCCAAAAGGGAAGCTGGGAAGTTGAGACCATCTGCTAGAAACTTATCACATGAACAGACTAAAACAGACATTATCACCATTTGGTAAATAAATTCACAGTGGCTAGATGTTCAGCTAGAAAATGTGAGAGCAGAGATCCAAAAATCAGTATATCTGAATGTTTTCAGGCTGACTGACAGGCACTGGTGGGTGTTTAGCTCACATCCATCCACTAGCTTGTCCTCGCTGACAAAGCTCCAGCTGTATACAAATAATTCTCTCCCAGCAACTAAGTCAGTTATTGTCATTGCATTCTTGTGGCTTGTATTCTATGTAGGTATGCTCGCGTGACTGAATAGTGGCTAATGGAAGCTGAGAGTAAGTCTGTTGGAGGCTTCCAAAAAAAGTTTTTCTTCCTAATAGAAAGACATGTACTCACACATCAAAACTAAAATACTTTTCTTCAAAACTGGGTGTTATAAGGTCAACATAAGTTGCTTTGAATAATTAAAGCAACAATGTACAGAGATATTACAGACCAGTTGGGACCTGGATGATATCATTTTGACACAAAAGTAAAAATTTAAAGACTCACCTATCTCTAGATATGTGAACTAATCAATTCATTGTAGTTAAAGCAACTTTCAATTAGTTATTGTGTTACCACTCCCAGAAACAGGAGTCATTAGGCTTTTGATATTAAGGGCCATGCAGTAAGTATTTTAGGATTGGCAGGTCATATAGTGTCTATCACAACTACTACCCTCTGCTATCGTAACGCAAAAGCAGCTATAGACAATACATAAATGAATGAGCATGACTGTGTTTCAATAAAACTTTATTTATAGAAATAGAAGGCCAGCACATATGGTGCTTCAGTTTCCTGAACCCTGAACATGCTAAATGTTAAACACAATTTGAAAATAGCACCAGACATCCTTGTTTTCCAAACAAAGATGATTAGAATTTAAATGACTTGTTCACAGTTATAAGTGTATCTGTGAATGGTGTATAAGTTATCTCCTAGAACTAAGCTAATCAAGGTCATCTGGGTTTATATATGATAACAAATTCATACCCAATATCCTTAGGAATGGTCAAAAAGATCATGAATTTTCTAGCTACACATAAACTTTTATCATTCTCCTATTAAAATGATTAATGGATACACAGGTATAGTAAGACTTTGCATATTTCTCTTTTCTGAAGCTGATGAAACTAACTTCATTGCACTTAATAGAAAAAATATTAAAACATCATGCCTTTTTGGGTTAACAAAGGAAAAGGATGATTTTTACTGACACCATCAACTTTGATTCAAAAGAAGTCAGTACGAGGAGCTCTGAATTGCTGTTTTGCCACAAGCATTTTATTGCTCTTTCCCCCATTATAAAAATGGCAAAGTGTTTTGAAAATGAAAATTTTTCCTCAGGGACAAATTCATACAGACTTATTATCTTGCCTTAAAGGGATGGGATTTAGCCACTTTTACAGCCAAAACTTACTTTAATTTTCTGCCTTGGAAGTATTTCTCTGCAATCTTGCAATGTGTGAGAAGATCATTTTGCTAAGCACTTCTGCCACTGACATAGCCACCAAAAAGCCATTGGTGAGTGATATTAGCCAAGTGTTTTGTTAGCATTCCAGTGATTCCCAGCCAGAAATATGCATTTAAATTTCATGTGAAACATTCAAAAACCCTGAGTCCTGGGCCTTCCTCCAGCCACACTGACATACGCATTCCGGAGATGACTGTGGGGTAGCTGCGTGTTTGCACGGTCCTCTCAAGGATCTTCATGTATGGCCAGCATTGAGAACCACTGCTGAAAGAGAAAAAAAGCCAGTTTAAAAAGTTAATGGCTAATCAATTGTTATTTAACAGTTTATAAATAGGTCTGTGTGTCTAGAAAATATGGAAAAATATACTCTTTCTTAACAGTCATCAGATTGTCAAAGGCAGCATTTGAAACTGATGGCGATGGTCCTGTCAGACTTTCCACAAGATTGTCCTGGAATCATTCCTCCTGGCTATCTATCTCAGTGCTCATTTTAGCTTGTTCTGGGAAGACCAGTGTCAGACCAGCTTCTGTTTCCCATGCTGGGTCAGTGAGGGCTACTCTTAGGAAGGGGAAATTTGAGCAGTTCCAGAAAGCACCCCTACCACACAAATACACGCCAGCCAACAATGACCAAAATGCCTGGCCTAATGCCTATCATATCTACATTATCACTGAAATATTTTTGAATGCTGAAGATAGTTTTTGCTGTAGGGGTTTCTTCTTAGAAGGCAGGTATATCCATAATATAAGACTTTTAAGTCCAAGGTATCCCATAGAGGTTACTAACCCTCATAATGCACTCTCAAAATTTATCAAAGGGCATATGATGAATTTATCAGGCATATGTAAGGAAATAGTTTATGTTTAGTTTAATCATCTACCTGTTTCACAGACAATATCAGACTACTGAATGAACTGGCAGGCTTCAAGGCTTAACCAATCACCCGTTTCCATGGCTATATGACTGAGAGCTGCAGGATGTCATTCTAATAAATTTATTTATTTTTTAAGATTTTATTCGCTTATTTTTAGTGGGAAAAGGAAGGAGAGAGGGAGAGAAACATCGATGTGTATTTGCCTCTTGCATGTCCTCTGCTGGGGATCTGGCCTGCAACCCAGGCATGTGCCCCAACTGGGAATCCAACCATGACCCTTTGGTTCGCAGGCTAGCACTTAATCCACTGAGCTACACCAGTCAGGGCATTCTAACAAATTTAGATAAAAGAGTCACTGAAATTGAAACTGAAAGTAATTATATTAATCCCAGTAAAACTGTGCCATGCACTTAGGAAATAATGAGCTTATCATTAAAAAATGTAGATGACGCCCCATTACTAACTCCACTGGATGTTCATGTCATTACATTGTTTGCTTCTCAGTGCATCATTAGACAACAAAAACTATTATTTTCACACTCTGTCTTCAGCTGTCATGGAATCATATTCTCTTGGTTTTTCTTTCTTATCTTTTGACATATTCTTGGTCTCCTTAAAAGGAAAGTTCTCCTTCAAGCAACAATCAAATATGAAACCTCCCCAAGCACTAAGGGAGGCATTCTTCACTTTTCACTTTACATTTCTTACCCAGAGAAACTCATAATTTTCCATCAACATGCTGGTCTTCAAATCCATGCAGAAATTACACATTTGTTGAACTCCAGATTACTGTAGCCAATTTTGTATTTGTATCTTCACTTACAAGTCTTGCAGACACCTCAAACATGTATCATAAGGTGAACCAATCACCCCAAATGCCTCCTCCTCCAGCATCACTACAATGAATAAGAGTCTCCACGGTCCACTGAAACACTCCAGCCAGAATCTCAGAAGTGTCCCTCCACTGCTCCCTCTCTTCATCTTTGATAGTCTATTCATCTCTCTTCTACTGTCTACTGCCTCCTTCAATGCCATGTTACCATAGTTCAAACAACCATGCTTCCTTCTTGAACTATTGCAGTAACTTCCTAACAGTTCTCTCTGTTTCTCCTCTTACTTATTTCTAATCTCTACCCAGCAACGGGAGTATATTATAAGTCAGTCATGTCCACCACCATTGAGAAACTCTCAGTGAACTCCTAGTTTCAAAATTTTACCATAGTTTTAAAGGAATGGCGATACTCAGTTCCCACCTTCCTCTAACACAGTATGTTTTATCATTCTCCGGTAGCGGGCCACAGGGACCCTGTGCTGTGGTCTTGCAATACAAGCTGTTTTTGTTTGCTTGTTTGTTTTAGGCTGCAACAGTCCTCTTTCAGTGTTTGTCTTTCAAAACTTTTTCTTAGTTTTAGATACTCAAACTGAATCCTATAAGGGAAACTATCTGCACGGCATGGCGAATGTAGCCCAGGCCCTGACTCAGAAAACTGGTGGGGAGCAAGTTGGCACACAGGACCCACGCCCATGGATCAGTTTTCCCATGGGGAATCAGGCCTGCATTTTGTACCTAGGCTGCTCTGAGGCTTGCTTTTGCTAAAACTCCCTCATTCTGAATTGAGGTAGTAAATGTTTACTGCAGATCTTTAAAATTACGTTCTAAAATCTATGCTATACCTCCCAAGGACAAGTATAACCAATTCAACCACTTTTCCCCTTGCATTTGCAAATATCCTTTTTCTTTTTAGTAATTAGCAACTACCTCACCTTTGTTATCTGTAAAAGGTAACCACCTAAAGCGAGCCTGTGCATGGTATATGAGGACCATCCTCGATGTAATGTGCCCAGAAAAGCAATAAAAGCTTGTCCAGGCCCTCTCTCACTCAGAGAGTGGCCATGCCATCCATTGTTCTCCACAGGACTTCTGTAGTCCCTGTGAATTTGTTCGTCTCAGTCACAACACACAGACCCCATGGGCCAGGGTTTGCATCACACTCCCATGTTCTTCCAGGAATAGCTCTATTCTTCTCAGAAAAACCTAGATGTTTTTAATTTTTCCTACCACAGCATCATTCACTCCCCTTTTGTTATATTACATTTGTAATCACTGGTGCACACTCTAATTTTATAAAAATAGTGGGTTTTGTGGGTATAGGAAGCAGGTTTATTTTGTGCTTCATATTATTTCTAAGGTCTACCATAATCCTTAGCCCAAATTAAAATTTTTGCCTGACTGGATAAATAAATGAATATATGGTATTTCTACACTCACTGATTCATGACAAGGATTTATGCTTTTTTGCTTGTTTTCTGTAAATTCATGATCATATTGAGCCTTATTGAAGAGCATTGCTAGTAACCTTTGTCAATTAATATCTTATGAGAGATTATTTATGTGTTTGGAGAGAGTGGTGAAAAAGAAGTTACAAGAAGAAAATAACCTGCTACATGATTGTTATTGAATGCCAGTTACGTTACACTCATGTTTCAGAACATACACACTGTGCATCGTGTATATATTTAAGTTGCCTCAGACATAACACTATGGTCACATCAATTATGCACTCTCTAAACCTGTTTACTCTTTTACAAAATGGGGTATATTAATATTTCCTAATCCATAGATGTATTTGAACAAGTGAAATAATTCACACATAATTCACAAAAACTGCTTAATCTCAAGCACAAGAAACAATTATAAGCAGTCAGTAGATACTGTTATCATAGGTAGGATAATGTTCAAAACAAGAAAAGAGACTCCAAATGATTTAATAATTTTATTTAATGATAACATATCCAATAATAAACCATTCTGAAAAATATTCAGATGGGAGCTCGCTTATAGATCCTCTAAGGGCTAATGAAACTGAGAGTCTGGATTTTTCATATAAATCATTGGATAGTGAACACTGTTTAGTCAACTAAATATGTGTGGTTTCCACCCATACCTATCGATGATACACACTGAATTCATCTACATTCCCTCTAGCTATGCTGTGGAGAACAAATACAATATGCTTTTACTCAATATAGACCATGTTTAATCAAAGAAAACTTTTTAAAAAAATAATAATGGACTACTAAGTGTTATGTGTGTATTAACAAAATTACCAACCTAGATATCCATGCTGTTATTCTCTCCAACCTAATTTTAAATCTCTAGTTACATCAAATTCTGGATTGTTCAGAAGGATAAATTCAAGCCTCAAACCTAAAGTAAAATCAGAGCAGTTATCCCACAAACACTGTCATTTAGATCTAAAATGTGATACTTAGGAACAAAAATCTATTTGGAGCAATATTTTTGTGAGAATATATAAAGCAGTCCTATGCCCTTATTTTCACCTCTAAAACTTTGGGTAAAGGCCCACAGTTTCTTTTAGCCATTTTTGGAAAGGGTGAGTTATGGAGATTTCTCCTACCAAATTTATTTTTTTATTCAGACATAGGATTTAAAATGTTTACTTATACTATCATTTCTTGTCATTAAGGGACACAGGCTGCCAGCACTTCTCTGGCTATCAGAACCTTGCTGTGGAAGCCTTATGTGGTGCCTCTTCACTTGAGCTGAATAAAAAATGGGCTCCAATGATTTTTTTGGCTCCCAGTGTTAACTGCCTCCTAATAAAACCATCTAGTTAAATTGTCTGCTTTGTGATGCAGGGCCATATGTAAGGGATTTCTAAAGGGAGCCTGCTAAGTTAATTGTGCTTCCAGATAATTAATTGAAATGAGAAAAACAAGGGAAAAAATGAGAACTCTGTAATGCTGGCTTTTCAGTTCTTTTTCATAACCAACTTTCTAAGATTACGTGCAGCACGCAGAGAATTCTCCTCCAGCTGTATGTCATTGTACTCAACTTTGCAACTATTGCCTCATGTCTGCCCAACTTCTTCCAACCTTCAGGAACTGGGGAATAAGGTTAAAATTATTGAAACACTTTGAAAAATTTACTAATTGATAACATGTCTACAAAAAAATGTCCCTGTTTTCAAGTTCAGATTGTCCATGTTTTTTTGTGTCTGTTCCTGTAATTACTGTGATTTATTTCAGTTATAAGAGTTCCATTTCTACATGTTTTCCACAACAAATTTAGCTTTGTATTTATTTTTTGGAAGCAGATGATCAATGTGCTACTTTTTAAATCAAAGTTAATATGTCATAAGTGCCTCCTGCCTTAAAGTTATATTATTGATTTTATTTCTTTTGATGTTAGTTACACATTACAATTACAATTTTCTCTTTCTTAAGATTTTTAAAATGATTTATCAGCCATGAATGTGCAGTGGGGTAGTTTGGACCAGAGGTTGCTGGACAAACTGCAAAAAGGCAAGTGGGGCAAGAAGGGGTCTGAAGCTACAGATTAAATGTAAGGCATGTTGCATAACAAAGGCGGCTACTGCAAGTAGCCTGGGCCTGAGGGAGGATGCTACTGCCTGGGGCAAACTGTAAACAAAGACAACACATTGATGCTAAGATGGCCAGTAGCTATAGCCACTCCTGGCATAGCTGGGGCCTGGGGGAGTGTGGTGGGTGTGGGACTCATACAGCAACTTTGAGAACTGTGGGAGCTGGGCACCCCACGCAGAGTGACTAGAGATTTCTGCCTATGCCCAGAAAGAGAGTCAAAGATGAACACGGTCATTGGTTAAAAACTGGACACTGGCTTCCTATGCACAAGAGATTCTGGGAGGGCCCTTTTTAAAGCAAAGGTTCAAAGACCTTGTCCTTGGTAAGGGTTTTGGAGGTTGGTGTGAGAACTCCCCTCCTGCTCCTGCTCTCCCTCCTCTTTTTGCTCCCCCTCCCCTTCTGCGCCTGCTGGGTGCAGGTGCTGACCCTCCTCCATGCACGGATGGGAGTAGTTGTGGGACAAGGCAGATGCTGGGCCCACTAGGGGCTTAGGACCTGCATGGTTCAAAGCCTGCTCCTGGAGGCAGGGTCCCAGCTGGGACAGCCTTGCCAGGCTTCAGTCTTGGGGACACTGATCCAGTGCAACATGGCTCATGGTTCCTGTACTACTACATGGAGACTGACAGCATCACACCGCAGATCCTGAATGAGAGAGAGCTGATGCAAGAAGATGGTGACTCTGAAACTCACAAGTGCACATGCCAAAGAGAATGGTGATCTGTTTGCATGACTGACTTAAAGACAGATAAGAGAATGGGGAACTTCTGGGCATGGTTTTGGCTTATAGTCATGGTGAGCAGGAGAAATTCTGGGTCTTGTGGGATAGAATGGCTCAAAGCAGGAGTGCTCTCAGTGGCCCCTCAAAAATGGAACCCTGTTAATAAAAACCCATTTCCTTCAACACAGATTGTTGGGTCATATATTAAGGGTGACAAGTTGCACTTAAGGGTCAACATGTTTTTCAATCCTATAATATGCCTTTCCCTTATTTTCTTCTGACATACTACAGTCTTTAAATCTTGGGGGTATGTATGTATGTATGTATGTATTTATTTATTTATTTATTTTTATTGTTGTTTGAGGGGAGGAGATAATAGGGGACATCTTTGTGGCTTTTAAACACATTAGTTTATATGGTGTCTTTAAAATATATATTACTGAATATTATAGCCTGCTATTGATAACAATCCATCTCACTTGTTACCACACTCTAATTATGCTCATCTATACTAACATATCATCAACTTCACACCATATATGTCTATAGTCTACATGTTTTTAAGCAAATATATGCATAGCCCATGAACACAAACAATAGTGTGGTAAAGGTCAGGGGAGGACCTGGGTCCTAGGTGGAGGTGGACAAAAAGGGGAAAATGGAGGACATCTGTAATAGTGTCAACAATACAAAAAATTTATCTTTTAGCCCAAGTGGAAAAGTATTATGGACTGAATTATGACCTTTCAAAGTGATTATTTTGAAGCCCTACCTTCTAATGCAATGATATGTATAAATGGGGACTTTGGGAGATAATTAGTTTGGATGAAGTCATGTAGATGGGTTCTCATACTAGGATTAGTGCCTGATAAGAAGAGACACCAGAAAGTTTCTTTGCTCTCTCTCTGTGCATGCAAGGACACAAAGAAGGGATGTTTACCTAGGCAAGCCAGAAAGATAACTCTCACTAGAACCCAGTCATGCTGGCATCCTGATCTTAAAATTTTAGTCTTCAGATCTAAGTATGGATTTTTTTAACAAAATGATTTATTTGTAACACAGACTAGTTTCAATCACTCTAATACAGCATATGAATAGGAATAAATTATACTGCATGTGTCACGTAGTCCAAGGTAGAGAGTTCTACCTCCCAAGATAACAAGCCCATATCCTCTAGAGACCCATGCCCAGAGCCACACTGGCCTTGAACAAACAGGCAAGCCCAGAATGAAGTCAGTCACAGCCCTCAACATGATGCAGTGCATCCTCCCCTCACAGCCCTTTAAGCTTCCCAACTGCAGCCTTCTCCCCCATCCAACCCATCCAGGGCAACTCCTAACCTCTGAGACAGCAGGATGCCTTCTACATGGAGTACCTGGAGGAGTTCAAGTGTTACATAAAACAAGGCTAGACAGTACCCTGTGAAATCTAGTTGTTCATTGTTCTGGTTAGTCACCTACCATATTTTGCAACAAACTTTGTTATTTACATCTAATAAAAGTTACTTTATAATATTGCAGTGTTATTTTTCAAAATTTTAGTATACTTTTCAACTGTTGTAATCATGATTTATTTCCTTAATTCACATTTAGCATTGCATTATGATTCTCAGTAATGTCTCATTCATGTAAAACAGTCCCAAAGCTATGAGATTTATAATAGAAAATAATATTCTCAGAAGTCTAGATTAACAAATTTTTGGGTGAAATGCTTATTGGAGAGGTGAGATTTTCCAAAATGTGAGTGTTAGAAAAACATTTAACCTTTTTCAGATGGTTTCCACATCTGCAAAACACACAGGGATGCACTTCCTTCTCTACCTATCATTCTTCTAGGAACATACATTCAGCTGCACACAAATCAACCTTGGGAACTCGTCTGGCAATCCACTAGTCCAGAATCCCATTAAGAGGGAAGAGTATATCTTATCTTTTTTGTGTCCTCAGTCTGGCCCACAATTGGTACTCAATTAGTTTGTTAAGAATACTGCCAGTTCACAGTTATCTAAAATAACCTAAAATGCAGCCTAAGAAATAGCCAAATTAGAGCTACAAAATTATGCTTTGGCCTCTCTGCCAAATTTTTATAAAATAAAGTCATCTATTATAATGTCTCTCCAAAGAATTGATTGCATTGTAACTATTATCAATTTAAGCCTAAGAAAACTAACTAATGGTACTCTAGGTCCTAATATGAAGATAAGGAACTTGGGCTCACAACAGACAAAAGATGTTTGTGAAGTAACATAGTCAGTGAGCAGGGGTGAGGTGCTCTGTGCTTTAGCTCCAAATGGCATCCCATTAGTAATAACATCATTCTTAGTGTAAACACTTTCATCACAATTGCGTAAGATATCAGCATCAGGCAAAGTTTGGTAAAGGATATTTGGAGACACTCTGAGCTACCTTGCAACTTTTCCATGAAAACCAACTTATTTCAAAATAAAAAGTTAAAAATAATAAAAAATAATAGCAAACATTTAGATAACATTTAGCATAACTTAAGGTTGCTTTTCTAAGTGGTATACTTATATTAACTAATCATACAGAGGTAAATCTCAGATTCAAAGCTTCAGATTTCAAAGTCTAAGGAAATTTATTTAAGATTTCACTGCTATTAAAATATAAAATTGTGCTTTTAAACACACTGATACAATTTGCACCAAAGGAAAAAGGAAAATAAATATATATATACACATACATATATATGAAATTATATATATATAATTATATATATGTATATATATGTAATGCATACACACACACACACACACACACACACACAACACACACATAATTCAATTTTTTCCTTGTAGGATACAGAAGGAATTTCAGAAAACTGATTAGAGGAATGACAATATTAAATTTATAAGATAATTTATCCTTTTAGCATTGTTGTCTTTGACATTTCTTTAAGTTTAGACCTTTTCTTCTTTGCTCACCAAGCTTTTTATTTCTCAAACTTGAAGTATGAATAGATAGGAAAAACCTAATAAAAATGTAAAATGCCAAATACTGCTATTTCCTAGATTTGTCAAACAATTAATAGATTGATCTGATGCATCATTCATGTGAACCTTATTCAGTTACAGATGCATATAGGAACTCTGAGGCATGACTTAGGGTGAAAGTATTAGTTTCTTAAAATTATTTTCACTTTGAAGAAATCGGTTATTAAAAGGAACGTTGATGTGATACTGAAGCTCAAGTTAGCATGTAAAGATAATTAACAGTTGCCTAAAGAACAACAAGGAAGTGTTTTGTTTGAACAGCAAAAAGAATTGCATCAAAAATTAATTCTTCTAGCAATTCATTGACATACGGTGTACCCAATTATGTATAACATTTTTGAATCTCATTTGATAAAGTATATAAGAAATAGCCATTTCTTTTCAGTAATTTAATTACAGATCTGACCACACTATCCAATAATTGCAACCTTAATCATTCTTGGTTTGGTTTGTATTTGTTCCATTTTGGGGGTCATAGCAAAGATTCAGAACCCTAAGTAGCACTGAATCAGAGAAAACACACACCAGACTTGGGGATGGGGCTCTACGGCCGCTGAGATGATCTAGCTTTAACAAGATATTCATCCACTGTCTCTGCACCAGGAGCATTCAGTGCCTTAGAGGCTTTATTATCCTGAATGCAAAAGAACTTACAAAACAGTTCCCTTTGAATGATAATTGTGTAGCGATCCTTTTTGCTCTGTTCCCAGGGAACTTTACTGAAGCTATCTCAAGTTGTCCAGGAAGTAAAAACCTCTTTGCATAACCACAATAAATGCCTTTCTGTTTTAACAGGAAATCTTCCTCTCCTGGTGGTAAGTGTTGTATGTACAGGTAAAGAGATAGTAAGATTTTCAGCATTCTGACAGGTGCTTTCGGCCTTGCTTCACATACTCTTGAGACCCTGCCATATCATTCCTGAGAGAGACAGAGAGAAAGAGAGAACATGAAAGTCATCTTTTAAAATATTAACCCATCACATTTAGCATTTTTAAACACTTTGAACATTACACCCATTTATAGGCATTTACCAAATAAAATATTTTTCTTTGAAAAAAGAAAGACTCATGGACACAGACAACAGTTTGATGATTGCCAGAGGGAAGGAGGAGTGGGGGAAGGCAGAAGAAGGTTATAGGGGCATAAATGGTGATGGAAGGAGACCTGGGGTGGCAAGCACACAATACAGCATACAGATGAGGCAATGTAGAATCGTGCACCTTAAACCTACGTAATTTTATTAACTAATGTCACCCAATACATTTATTTTTTTTCTTCAAAAGAAACTCCATAAAGAAGAGAGTCAGAAGGCACCAGTACAGTAGAGGTGAACCAACTGCATGGAGGCATGTGTTCTTATTATTGATAACTTATGTCGCATATCCAGATGTCTGAGGAAACTCCAACGGTGATATTAATAATCTTATCTTGCTCCCAGGTACAACCAAGCCAGTCAGCATCAACATCATTATGTTTGTTTGCTGTGAGCTACTTCAGAGACTCTTTCGGAAGGCTTTCCTTCTTTTTATCTCTTAGATCTGCACTTTCACATAATTCAGTATGCAACAGCCAGCCCTCTTCTCTCTCTGAAGTCATGTCAAGGAAAGAATGGTGTCAACTATCTTGTTGAAATTACCTATGCTTTTCCTCTCCCTCAACAATATGCAACTTTATGATCCCTTAAACTACCAAGCTTACAAGGTTACAAACTTGAAGATTTCAAAGGTTCAGAATAGAATGTAAACTGTACAAATGTGGTTGTTTATGTTAGTGAGGCTTATGTTAATTCAGGCCTTTTTGTTCCATTAAATGGTTTTTGAAGTAATGGTTATGATTTTGAAGAACTTGACTGTTAGGTTTATGTTCCCAAAACAACATGACTAAAGATTTTGGAAAAAAGGGTTGGGTACACAAATATCTAGTTTTAAATGTATATAGAACTTTCAAGACTTGTGACCACTGAAACTGAGCAATAGTGAACATCCTGAAGAAAGTTCTGGTATATTGTTTTTTTTTTAAGATTTTACTTATTTTATTTTTAAAGAGGGAAGGGAGGGAGAAGGAGGGAGAGAGAGAAACATCAATGTACGGTTGCTGGGGGCCATGGCCTGCAACCCAGGCATGTGCCCTGACTGGGAATCGAACCTGTGATGCTTTGGTTTGCAGCCCACGCTCAATCCACAGAGCTACGCCAGCCAGGGCTGGTATATTGGTTTTAATGAGAGAGAGAGGGAGGGGTAGAGAGAGACAATATTCCCTTCCCTCTAATATTCTATTTTTTTAAAGAAAGCTGTAAAATTCAGAAGCTAATATTTCTTTGAGTACCGATCTTCAGACTATTTTTTTCACATAAGAAGTTTATATTACCAGAATAAGTGAATCAGCCTTGAAATATGAATTATAATTTAATTCATGGTTTGATACAATCATTTTTATTAATTATGTATATAAATAATGTCTACTTCTAAGCCACCCAAAGCAAACAGTGACATTTTTCCCTTTTCTTTTGTGTTACTATGAAACAAAATCAGTCATCTTTGGGTCTCTTCTCAAAAAATAATAACTGCCAACAACTGAAAAAATGTTGCTTTTGATAGATTGTTAGGTAGTGATATGATAGAATACGGGGAAATGTCAGGACAAATACAGATGATCTCAGATAAATTTTTAAAATATTATAAAATAAATAAAGAATTGATTATATGAGTTACTTACCAGAAAGCAAAAGAAGTAGAAAAATATCCTGAGGGTAAAGACAGCATGTCTGCTTTAGAGAACATTAGGTGAAGGATTGCAACCTCAAAGGTTTGTCTGTATTATATTAAAAAATAATTTTGACTTGAACAAGATAATGGATGCTCTGGAAAAGGAAAATAGTACATGTCAATTTTTAAATTAGATTTATACTATAACAATAAATATGTAAAAACAAAGTGAGAATAAATCATTTTAAATCAATAACTGAATGAGGTAGTGGTGTTTTGTCTACCAAACTAAGGGAGATTTACATAGAAATTCAGTGTAAAAGATTTAAATAATATTCTAAATGTAATCATTTAGTTTCTTATTTATTTTATTACATTTCGATCACTTAACTGATTTTTATTTTTTACCAATACCATCTATTATAACAACCTAGAGTGCTTTCTATATTCATTAATGTTTAAAATATTAATTGTGCCCTGGCTGGTGTGGTTCAGTGGATTGCACACTTGCCTGTGAGTCAAAAGATTGTGGGTTGGATTTCCAGTCGGGGCACATGCCTGGGATGCAGGCCAGGTCCCCAGCAGGGGGCATGCAAGAGGCAAACATACATTGATATTTCCCTCTCTCTTCCTTCCCCTCTCTAAAAGTAAGTTAATAAAATCTTTAAAAAATATATTAATTGTAAACATGTATCGATTTCTAGGCGCATAACATGCAGACATTTTTTCAATATTTTTTAAAATATAAAAAATAGGTAAGACAGCAGATGTATGCAGTCACTTCTTTAAGACATTGACTTTATAATTCAGTAATTAATATAATACAGCAGAAAATATTACAGCAGTAAGGCAAATATAGTATTTTGTTGAAGAAACAGGTTAAATTTCATTTTCAGATTAGGATACAGAAACTTGCTAAGTGTGTTATTTCCAACATAACAATGAAAACAAGTCAGATAACCTAGATATTTATAACTTTGTTAAAATCCATTGGGAATTAAAAAGAAATTTGAATGAAGTAAAATTCAAAAAGTATAATCTCCTCTTAGAACAGTAATAATGTTAATCTCCATCATTCTTGGTGAAGACATGAGAGAAGAGAAAACTGCAATAGATAAAGATGAGAAGAAACTAGAACTCTTAAAGGCCAAGTATGATATTCCAAGAAACTTCTCATCAACAAAGATAATCTGCACCTGCCTTGCCACTCTTTCCCACGGGCTATTACTAAGTGTTCTCGGAGCAGAGGGAGAGCTGAGAGAGATGCCACTCGATTGAGGCACAGAAGTGCAGGGATGGCTCTGAGTGGGGCATATCCAATGTGAACTGAAATATATAGGCTTTCACTGAGTGCTATGGGAAGGATTGCTTAGAGAGTGCCCCCCAGGGCAAAAGTGTATAGAGTCGTCTGTGTGCAGAGCAAGAAAATTAAGAAAAAATCTCTCTGTGACAGTGTAGACCGTTACTAATTATACTGTCACAGCCCCTCCCAACTCCAAGTCTGGGGAAAAGGCAAGAGATAAGGAACAGACCACCAAGGAATGTCCAGAGAGAAGAGAGACTCCTTACCAGCCTCAAAGTCAGCAGCCAGAATGTAAAACAGAGTGAGGATTCCTATAATCCTGAAAGCCTGGATTTGGGTTTTAAAGCACAAGGCAATCTTTGGAGTCTTCCCAGAGGCAAAATTCAAGTCCCACTGAAGGGAGACCCTGATCTAGGGCTAAAGTCACATGAATGCAGTAGTGAAAAATTGGAAGTAAGTGAATAAAACAAAGTCCAGACCCAGCTAATTACAGAATAAGATTCTGTTTTCTGTTTTTTACATGAAAGTCCTGAGAGAAAGGCACGCTCTTTTCTAGGTAAAATATAATTTACTTCAATATCTTTGTTCTTTTATAACCAATATTCACAGTACAATAAAATATTACAGTACACATGAAGAAAAAAATAGTACTCAAGAAAGAAAAAAACAAACAAACTTGGAAATGGGCCAAATGTACAAATATCCAGAAAGGGTCTTAGAAAATAAAATGATGATATCCAGGGGCTAAAATGAACAATATTTATGAATAGATGAGAATTTTCCAGCAGAAAAACTATATTTTTAAAGTCACAAATATGAATGCTGTCGATGAAAAATATAATGTGAGAAATTCGGAATTTACTTGATAAGTTAGCAGACAAGACATAGAGGAGAAAACAAGCTGGAAACTGAGTGCAGCTTGATAGAAATGATCCAAACTGAAATATGTCATGGGGGAAAGCTGGAAGTAATACAGAGTATCCAAGGTCTTTGAGACAATATCAAACATTGAAAATATGTGATATTTTAGTTACAAAGAGAGGAGAGAATGAGGCACAGATCATGTTAGATAATATTCTAAAACTGATGAAACACATCAACCTACACAGTTAAGAATTTTAGTGAACCCCCAAGCATAATAAATACCAAAGAAATTACATTTACACATAGCACCGTTAAAGTGCTGAAAACCAAGCATAAAGAAACAATCTAAAGCAGATGGCTGGGTGGTGGTAAGAAACAAATTTATCACATGTGAGTATAATACTAAGAATAATGACTGACTTCTCATAAAAAAGTGGAGGTTAGAAGACAATATGAAATATCTTTCAAGTACTAAATGAAAAAAATAATTAAAAGGAACATTCTGTTTAGAATTCCATACTGCAAGGTATCCTTCAAAAAACAGATTAAAGATGTTTACAAGTGGACAACATCATTGAAAATCATCTCCAGTAGATTTGTACTAAAAGTAGTACCTAAAGAATTTCTTTACACTGAAGCAAAATGATCCCAGAAACAAATACAGCTCTGAATTAAAAAATGACAAGATTGGAAATGGTAGTTTGATCAATATAAAACTTTACAATTTTATTACATATTTGAGTAGTCTTCTATTGCTGGTGTAACAAGCTACCACAGATTCAGTGGCTTAAAACAACATGAATTTATTACCTATAATACTATCTGTATCACAAATTCAGCACGGTCTTACTGGGCTAAAATTAAGGTGTTGTCAGTGCTGAAAGCTCTAAGGGGAGAATCCATTTCCTTGTCTTTTTCAGCTTCTAGAGGCTGCCTGTATTCTAGGGTTCATGGCTGGCTTTCTCCATATTCAGAGCCAGCAAGAGTAGGTTAAATGTTCCTTTGATAATATCACTCTTACTTCCTCTTCTGCCTACTTCTTCTGCTTTGAAGGACCCTGTTGATTTCATTGGGCCCATCTAGAAAATCCAGGATAATCTCCCATTTTTAAGTCAGGTGGTTAGATACATTAATTCCCCTTTGTAGTTAACCTAACAAACTCACATGTCCTGGCGATTAGCACATGACATATTTAGGGGCTATTTTTGTCTATACTTATGTTATATGATGTTTATTACATATTATTTTATTTTAATTACTATTGACTATTTAAAATAAAGTCCATAACATTTTTTCCATACCATGGCTCTAGTAGTGCTAAGTTAGCTGTCTTTAACTGCATTTAAAGCCATTTTTTGAGGTTGTATTGTGATAATTAGTCATATCAGCACGCATCTCAAGAAGACATCCAAATTGGTGAATTTTTGTACAGCCATTTTAATACTAAAGATGGAAGAACACATACAACATTTTGGAGTATTATGCTTTATTATTTCAAGAAAGGTAAAAATACAAGTGGAACACACATAAAAATTTGTACAGTGTGTGGAGAAGGTGCTGTGACTCATCAAACATATCAAAAGTGGTTTGTGAAGTTTCTTGATACTATTGATATTTTAGCTAAATAATTCTTTGTTGTGGGACTGTCTCATGCATTGGAAGATGTTTAGCAGCACCCCTGGCTTTTACCCACTAGAAGTCAATGACAGGAGATAACCAACATACTCAAAATATCCAAATCAATAAAGTTATTGGTGAAAATGAAAAATGTATCTTTTATTTTATGGAAAAAACATAATGGGCTTTTTGGCCAACCCAATAATAAAAATCTTCTCAGACAATAATCTTTTTATTTTTAATTTTTACCCAAGATATATTTATTGATGAGAGAGAGAGAGACATCAATCAGTTGCCTCCTATACAAACCCAACCTGGGATAGAACCTGCAGCTTTGGTGTGTGTGTGTGTATGGGAAAATGCTCCAACCAACAGAGCCACACTGCCCGAGTGGGAGATTGGTCAGGAAGGAAGGAAGGAAGGAAGGAAGGAAGGAAGGAAGGAAGGAAGGAAGGAAGGAACGGAGGGAGGGAGAGAGGGAGGGAGGAAGGAATATTTTCTTTACTAAGCTACTGATCTTTTAAGATTTTTTAATGTCAGTATAAACTAACCTAATATAACTAAAGCCATACAGAAAGTTTAACCAGTAAATTTTAAGTTAATGTGATTAAATATTCACTTTAGTTTTTCAGGTCTAAATAGATTAAATAGGTGACCAGTTTAGGAAAAAAAATAATGTTATACTTAACACACAATATATTCAATAACAGTTCAGAAAAAATAGTAATACAAAGTATCACAAAGAAAAATTAAATCACCTGTAATCTCACTATCGGAATCAACCATTCACACATCCTTTATTAGATTAGTTTATGCTGAAATAACAAATAATATATGTATTATATGATCTAAAATCAAAATATAAAATCTATAAGTAGTATACCACATAAATTATTCTGAAATGATTATAATCTCATGGAATTTCTCTTTTCTGAAAAGTGTTTCAATAGTTGAACATCTTGCAAAATATGTTTAAAAAAATGTGTATCTGACATTGTGCGAAACATACTTTACCCAGACATTGACCTCAGGTATCTCCTAAGCACCAAGTACTTCTACAAGGATTTTGACATATGTTTCATTAGTAAACCAACATCATTATATCTTGAAAAATGTCTGTCTGAATTGGAACATACCTGTCTCCACACATCATCCCTATTAGACCTCTAGTTACCCATTCATTTTGTCAACACTACGTAATTTTGTTGCTAATTTTAAAGTCGCTCTTATTTTATTAGCATTCTTTTAAAGTCAAAATTGTTTTTGAATAACTTAAATTTAGTCAAAATAATGAAAATTTAAAGAGAAAAAGAAAACCTTTCTCTCAGTTTATCAGTCTAATTTACCAATAAATAGAATGATGTCAAGCAAACATCAAATATCTGATAAATCACAGGCCATGTTTGTTTCTTCTTCAAAATATGTATAACACTGTGCTTGTTAGCAAAAAAATCAGTTTTAAAGTTATTCTTTGTCTTAAGAATTCTGTGTTATCAATGCCTCTCAACTATAAAATAGCAGCAAACTTCTACAAGTTCTCATACGTGTCACTGAGCACTCATTTGTTCTCCAAAGAATAAATAATTTAAGGTCACTGTGACCCACTTTGAAGATAAAATAAAGATTTCTCCTTTTAAAAGAAAATGCTTTTTTTTAAAAGGTTGAATAGAAGGATAGTTGGAAAAATTCAGTTAGCTAAAATTAAATTTATAAGGATCATGCAAAATAGTCTTTGTTTTTACATTTTCACAATGTTAGTTGATGAGAAAAAGATACTTTTCCATTCTCTTTAAACTTTGGTTCAGCATTTTCTATTTCCTTAATTGGCAAACAACCATCAGTTATTTGGTTTACAGCGGTTTGGAAATAAGTTTTCTTATGTAAATGATAATTCTTAATAGTACTATTCCTTATAAAATGTATCTCAACATTTACTGTTATATCTTCAGGAGAGAATATTTTTCTCATTAACTTCCCCACTTTGATTATTGTCCCTCTTTTCCTTGTCTTGCTCTCTTCAAATTTTTTTGCTCATCTGCACAGAGAGGCATTCCTTTTCTGTTTCATGAGGTGGGTTACTGCACAGAAACAAGTTTGTAATTCCAAGCTCAGGCTCTCTACTCCTGAGGGAGAGGGCATTAGTCCTTCATATTTTAGAGTGTTGTACATTTTTCTTCAGGTAAAACAGAGTGGTTTGTAGTTTTGTTGTTTCTAGTGGGCTCATTTGTTGTTGTTTTATGCTGATTGCAGTATTGTGCTTTTGTCTGCTTCTGCCCGGAGTCTTCTGCTCACCTCCACTCTGCACTTGGATTCTCTGCCTCCACCAGATTGGTTCTTCACATCCTGGTTTCCAAACTTTTCTCCTTAACCAGTTGTTGAACCAGAAAGCCGATATTCTGTCCTGAAGCCATTTAAAACACTCTCCTACTTTGTACTTTATTAGTAGTTGTTCAAAGGAGAGGGAATTATGAAGTACAGGATAATGTTTGTCCAACTAATGTCCAATCATGTAAAAGCATGCTTTGGAAGAATACTGATATATACTTAATTTATATTCTATATATGTTAACATGTGCCCTTGAATAAGTCCTTAATTTCAGGCATTTTGCATCAGTGATATTCCCTCTGGTCACTGTGTTGTTTAAATAACTTTATTTTGGGATCATGCTTACCAAACCAAGCTTTTTCAATGTTTGCTCATGCCATACCTTTCTCTCCCTTCTCCTGTTTTCTATCATCTTTCTGCTGTAGCTTCTACTGTCCTGCTGAGCAATCAAAAAAAAATCTCTAGACACTGTGGTCTTGCTGCTCATCTCAGTAAAGGAAAAAAGCAAATAACAGCTGCTGAAATTGTGAACCTTCCTTCCTGGCTGTCAAATTTAGTGAAAACATATGCTTCAAGGAGTCATTTGTAATTCAAGCAGGCACAGATGAGAAAAAGAAACCCCTTATTTGCTGAAACTAGAAAAGAAGTTTTGCTAAGTCAACTTGGCTTCCATCTTGCACTCTGAAAGAAATAGCACATCCTTATTGCCTTGCAACTGTCGATCAATGCCTTTCTAAACTAAAGTCATCGCTTACACTGACAATGCATAAAAAGAATCCCAGGAAAGTTATATGTACTGGAAGAAAAATGATTAAAACTGATTATAATGAAAATAAATGATTTAAAATGCTAAACATTCCTCTAATGATGGAAAGTCCTTCAATTTCTACATACCAGGGCCAGAACCAGAATACCTGAGCCACTGGAAAGAATATTGAACCAGCTATTGAGAGATGACAGGTCTTGTTAAACAACCTTCCACAAGTCATTTACACCTCTGACCGTTACGTTTCCTCAATGATGAAATGAGGGGCTTTGAATTTGATAGCACAAAAATTCCCTTACATAACCAACTTTCCATGATTCAATGAATTGAATGCCACTTTTAGTATTTTACTAGCAAAGTGTTGCCAAAATAACAGTCATTCTAATAGGCCAAAAGTTTGACAATATGTATGAATAGAAAATGTTATTCAATTTACCAAACCATTTTCTGTGCCCAGTTTTCTAGTAGCAGATCTTTAACATAAAGCCTGTTATGTTTGTAATCATTCTTGTGGCTAAAACAGTCTGTAACCTATAAGCACAAGGAAAAACAAAACAAAAATTAAATCTTCTATCCCTTTATTGGCCTCTTAAGAATAGGGACAGGAATTATAAGTGTATTTGTGCATATTATACAACTAGAGAATTATAAAGTAGCTATGTGGGACCTTAGCATTGGGGAAGAGGGAGAATGTGAAGGGGTGATTGTGTGCCTTTTGGTATTTCAGGAGAAAGAAAAGTGCTGAGAAATACAGCAATCTGGGAGTGAATGATCCCTGGGAGAAAACCAGTTGTGGGTGAAGGGGATGAATACGGAGAGAAATTGAAAGTGAGAGAACGTTCAGGTAGAAAAGAATGTGGCTACCTCTGGACTATAAACACTACTAAAAGGCTTTATTAATTCATACACATTTGTTGAACCCTAGGGAAATTTAATCACCATTGGGCTACCCATTATCACCATGCCACCAAAGGGCCCAAGAAGAAATAAGATTGATATGGATAGTCATAATCAGGGACATTTAATAAATTATATGGCTTGAAATTGAAGCTTAAATGTCAATTAAAATTTCATGCTTCCATGGAGATATGCCTTGATGTTCCCCCTTCCCCCTGTGGGATCCAGTCTTCTTTAAATTCTAGACCTTTGAGTTAACATCCTAAAAATCTTAACTCCATTGTGGTTTGTTGCCATTAAATGGGGTCTTAGATTTACTTTCTCTCAAACAAATTATCTTTCATCCCACTTTCCATAAAAATCTAATAAAACTTGGTTAGAATCAGGGTGGGCAACAGGATAAACTTACATGGACATTTATGGAGAAGCTCAGTTTGCTTCTAATTCTCATTTGTACATAAATGCTTCACATATTGATTATGTTTAATGCTGACACACACTATGAGAATAGAGATTATCTCTTGTTTAAGGCTTTTCTTAGTATTACCTACTGTCATGATTTATATTAAGCCAACAAAACAACAAAAGAGGCTGCTTTTCTTTGCTTAAGCTGCCAAGGATACTTTCTAGATCACCAAGAGATTCAGTCAGAGTTGGAGTCAAAACCAACCAACCAACCAAGCAAACAAAAACAAAATAAAATTCTTGTACTAATAATATACTCTTCCCCAAAGCATCGCATTTACATACTAGTTTCAAAAAACTGTAATGGTAATAGGTAGTTATATGAAAACTCTATTCAGGATTCTAACAACAGCTAAATTCCATCCTTTATAATTAATAGTTTTCAAAGGAAATAAATATTTTTCACCAGAGTGTTTCTCTTAACTTACTTAGAATCAGTCCGTTAAGGCTTGTAACAGGGCTCAACTTTGCTACAATCAGACTTTGCCTATAAAACGCCATTGAAAATGCCACTGTGGAGATCACCAATGACCAACAACTTACTAAATCTACCAGTCAACTCTCAGTTCTCATATTTTGTACTCCATATGCAATATTTGCACAGCTGATCACTCTCTACTTCTAGAAACTCACTTTTCACTTGGATTCCAGGACACTACAGCTACTTAGTTTTACTCTAACTGAACTATATCAATATCCCTTCCTGCCTTTTTTGCTTGTGTTACCTTCATTTTCAACCTCTTAACGCTGAAGTGCCCCATGGCTCAGTCCCAGGATCTCTTCTGTATTTGTGCTCACTCCTTTGTTGATATTATTTAAAGCTTATAACATACAAACTTATATCTCTATCCCACATCACTGTTTTGAACTCCAGATTGGGTATTCAACTTCCAACTCAATATCACCATTGGGTATTTAATATGCATCTCAAATTTAATTTCAAGTTTAATATCCCTAAACTAAACTCCTGATCTTAATTTTTGAACCTCCTCTACCTGTAGTCTCTCACATCTCACTTAAAATCAATTCCATCCTTCATGCTGATCAGACCAAAAACCCTAAAAGTCAGCTTTGGTTCATCCTTTTCTCTCACACATCACATCCCATCTGTCAAGAAATCCTGTGGTATTCACATTCAGAATACATTCATATTCTGATTCCTTGTCAGCATCTCACTGTTATCACTTTGGACCAAACCACACTCTCTTCCCTGTATTATTGCAATAATTTCTCAAGTGTTCTCTCTGTTTCTATCTTTTCCCCATCTGGAATCTATTCTCAACATAGCAATCAAAGTAATCTTTTGAAAACATTTATCATATTATGCTCCCTTCTGTTTAGAATCCCTCAATGTTTTCTTACCTCACTCAAAAAGAATGTCAAAGTCTATAATGGCTTATAAGGTGCTACAGCATTTGTTTTCCTTGTATATCTCAGGTCTCATTCTACCTATTTTTTAAATTTCTCTTCCTGGAATCTTCTTTTATACATCTCCATGACTGACTCTTTCATGTACTTTTTTTTAAATCCTCGCCTTAGAATAATCAGTTGCCTCTTGCACATGTCCTGACCCAGAACCAACCTGCAACCTAGGCATGTACTCTGACCTGGAATGGCACCTGTGACCTTTCAGTTTACAGGATGACACTACAACCAAGTGATCCACCCTGCCAGGGTTACTTCATCTATTTTAAAATTTTGCTTGCTTTCTCAATGAGGACAACCTTCACCAACGTACTTAAAATTGCAGTCTCTTGATTTATTCTTCTCCAATGACCCAAATCAAATGACCTTTAAACATGCACAAATGCTTTAGATATTGATTATGTTTATTTCCTCACACTGACCTTAAGGATAAGGATAATTATCTGCTTGTCTTGAAGGTTACAATTCCTATCACAAAGTATGTACTCAAAAACATTTAGAGAATAAATGAATAAACAAACAAAACAAGTGAAGAGTCTACAGGGTGACTAATCATACATTTGCTACAGCAACACTGACCTAAGTAAGAGACACACAGATCAGCTCCAACAGTAGTGGCCCATGGAAATTCCAACTTGCCTCCACTAATTCAACAAGTAGTAAGGTTAGTGGAATTGCTCTTTTCTAACCACTCTGTTTGTCTGGATGCAGTCTGCTTTCATCATTCACACTTTTATTTTGCTATTTGCTTTCTTGCTTGTACCAATTTTGCTTAACAACCATTTCTCCTGAATTCTGATCTGTCATGAACTCCTGCTCCACTGTTTTTCTTACGCCAGTTCCCTAACTTAAACTCTTTTGTCCAGAGTGACTCAGATTCTGCTTGGTATCTTATTTCTTACTTTTCAACTACTTCTGATACCTTCCAGCCCCCCCCCCCCAAAAAAAGACATACACATTAAACCTATATAACCTCCTGAGGAAGTTTTGGGACTGAAATACCCTACCCCCCAAAACAAACAATAAATATAAATGTTAAACTTGAAACTAATATATATAGTATGGGTTGCATAATAGTATCACCATTTTCCAGATGAACAAATTATGATTCAGGTATTAATTACTTTTCTAATATCAGTTAGCTGGTATATGGTGGAGCCAGGCTACAAAGAGAATTGTTTGTGCCTCCAAAATTGCTGCTCATTATACAGTATTACACTGTCTCTTTAATCTGTGCTTTTCTCATTATATATGAAATTTTTCCTCAAATTTGGAGAATATACTGTTTGTTGTTTCTTCAACTTTAAGCATTTAATAATCACTTATCCCTCAATTTCAATTAAAAGTCTGTTTTTTTATTCAAGGTATTTATTATGCTTACTATAATTACAGCCAAAGTGAGAAAACATCCAACTCTCTGCCAGTAAAAATATGTGAATATTTGCTAGTGTTAGAAAGAGTTACTCTTCCATACACATCCTTTTCACCTTTTTTTTTTCAATTAAAGTTACCGACCAGTATGATCTAACTTCAAATCATTCCCAAATGGGAAAACACTTACCTTTTCCTTTTGTCAAAAAACAGAGGGGGCTCAGAGTTAGTATACTCATACTGTTCTTACAGAGAGTAGATAATCTCTGAATGGGGATCAAAGCTTTGTCTTTCTTTTCATTTAAAATAAGGGAAAGAGTGTCTCAGGATGCCTTTTAACCTTCTCTATTAAAGAAGTAAATGAGTATAGTTGGTTGTCACTGAGTTTCTGTAATGACTAATTGGTCACACCTCAGAGCTTCTGATTCTGTAAGAATGTTAAATGGAAAAAGGATAAAAATTTGATCTTTATGTATATTGCCCACTCCAATGCCATTCTATGAAGTCAAACTTAAAATCATGTGCTTGTTTTAAAGCTAATTAAATCTAAAAATTTCTGAAGTTTTGAAAATTTTGCAAGTTTTTGAAAAGTGTCTTCTAAAGCCAAACCTCATCTGGAACTTTAAATTTTTTTAAGCATTACAGAGATAACATATGAATATTAAAATAATTTACCAATAATAAATTTTAAAAATTAAATACAATTTTTAAAGTTTTAGAAAAAGCTAAGAAAAATTAAAAATTTGAAAATTTTTATATATTAAATTATATTTATTAAAAATAGTTTCATTGTAATTCTAAAAAAATCACAAAAGAAATATTAACAATTTACCTATAATATTTTAGGCATAGAAAATGAACACTCAGTTTCTCAGCACATTCTATGAAGCTAGCATATTATTTATAGCAAAATTTGACAAGTTACAACAAGAAAAGAATATTACTAATCTTTGTGAGATTTAAAAAATTCTAAATATTTTATCACATTAAATCTATCAAGATAAAAAGGATAACATATCTCAAATGAAGTATTTCTATTTTAAGAATGCCAATTTGGCTTAATAGAGGAAACATATTTATGTAATTCGCCACATAAACTGTAAAAAAGAAGAAAACTAATATTATCATGTTATTAAACAAAGATTAAGAATTTGAGAAAATTAGCCCTGGCTGGTATAGCTCAGTGGATTGAGCGCGGGCTGCGAACCAGGTATCGCAGGTTCGATTCCCAGTCAGGGCACATGCCTAGGTTGCAGGCCATGTCTCCCAGCAACCGCACATTGATCTCTCTCTCTCTCTCTCTCCCCCCCTCCCTCTCTCCCTTCCCTCTCTAAAAAACTAAATAAATAAAATCTTAAAAAAAAAAAAAAAGAATTTGAGAAAATTAAGGCAAAACTGTAAATTGTTCCTACCCTTCTGCAATCTTTCTCTCTACTATGTGGGCTGAACTTGTGAATATGATGAGATATGTTTCCCATGATTTTGCTACTTTACATGGCAAAAGGGATTTTGCAGATATCATCAATGCCGTGATGGATTGACCCTAAAATAAGGTGGGCCTTATTGAATCACATGAACCTTTCAAATCAGGTTTAAAGATCAAAGATTGAGGAAGTCAAAGATTAAAATTACAGAATTTGGCATGCTAGCTGGATGCTGGCCAAGTCAAGGAACATGTATAAAGGACCAGGGACAAGGACAACCGGGGGAGGATTGAATGTGGGAGTAGGGTGGGAAGGGCAGGGGAGAGTAATGGGGGGAATGGGGATAATTGTAATGGAACAACAATAAATATCTGTTTTAATTATGCTAAAAAAATGCAGGAGCCAATGTAGCAAGAAAATCAAGCAAACTCCAGGATCTGAGAATTACCCCCAGCTAGCTGACAGCCAGCAAGGATTCAACTCTGATAACCACAAGAATGAGCTTCAGAGCCTCGGGATGAGCATTCTGCCTGACAGACATTTTTATTTTTATTTCAACCTTTGATAGTCTGAACAGAAAACCCAGCCACTGTTGACCTACATAACTGAGAGCTAATAAATGGAGAGTTGTTTTAAGCTAAATGTGTGCTAATCTTTTATGCAACAAGACAAAACTAATAGAAATATCCAGAAACAGGTAAAGGGTATCTACAAAAATCTCTACTGGAAATAATACCCTTAATGGCAGTTAATCAAAAGTCTTCCCTCTGAAATCTGAAATGAGTCAGGGATGCTATTACTATTGCTTTTCAACATAATACTGGTATCCTAGACAGTATGGTAGGCACAAAAAACAATTAATATGTATAAGGAATGGTAAGAAAAAAGTAAACTGTCAACTTTTGCAGATGACACATTGTACATATAGAAAATCCAAAGTAATTTATAAAGAAATGATTAGGATTGATAAGTAATTTTTAAGTAGCAGCTGAATGCAAGGTCAGCACTTGCAACCATATGCAAGCAACAAATTAGAAAATAAAAATGTTAACATAAAATTATTTCTAAGAGCATAAAAACATTAAACACCTAGGGAAAAATTGATTTTTTTCAGATAATTTAAAGAAGATAAGTGAAAGGGGGATGTAACATGTTCCTAGGTTGCTAAAAGGCTTGTATTCTTCAGATATTCTCCAAATTGAACTCTGTATTCATTTCAGTCACAATAAAAACTTAATAGGTTAATTTTTGGGTAGAAATTAATTAGCTGAATAATACACATGGGGACAAAAATATTCGAGAAGGTGCAGAAAAGCAACAAAGTGGGAGAATTTGCACAAGACAGAAAGTCATTTAAACTAACTGTATTAAGACAGACTAATATTAGCATAATGACAGACAAATGCACCTATGTAAGAAACAAACTTGGGCATACACACATTTTTAATTTATGAATAAGCTGGTATTGACAAACAAAGCAGTAAAAAATAGGAGTCTTATCATGAAATGGTGTATCTACAGAGGGAAAAAATGTCATATCTTCCACCACTGACCAAAAAAAAGAAAAAACAAGTGTAGCCCTAACCAGTGTGGCTCAGTTGGTTGGACATCATTCCACACACAAAAAAAGGTCCCCATGAAGGGAGGGTGGGGCACGAAGGCAACCAATTGATGTTTCTGTTTCACATTGACGTTCCTCTCTCTCTCTGTCTTTCTCCTCCCCTTCTCCTCTCTCTACAAGTAAATAAATAAAATCTTTTAAAAAGTGGAAGTATAAATGGACTTTAAATCTGTAATGAGTTGAATTATTACACCCTCAAAGGCAAAATGTTGAAATTCTAACACCCAGTACCTACAAATTTTATCTTGTTTACAAATAAAGTCATTGCAGATGTAATTAGTTAAGATGAGATTATTCTGGAGTAGAGTAGGCTCCTAATCCAATATGACCAATATCCTCATAATAATATATGACACAGACATACATATGGGAAAACACTGTATAAAGATGAAGGCTGTAGATGCCAAGGAATGTCATATATTGCCAGCAAGTTGTTAGAAAACCACCAGAAGTTATGGAAAAGGTGTGGAACAGATATTTCCCCAAAGTGTTCAGAAGCAGCCATCCTTTCTAACATCTCAAATTCAGACTTCTAGACAATACATTTGAGACAATGTTGAGAAAATATGTTTCTGTGTTAAGTCAACCAGTTTGTGACACTTTGTTATAGTAGCCTGGGCAAACTCATATAAATATCTTACTATAAAATATAGACTAATAAAGTTCCTAAAAGGTGACATAGAAGAAAATTTTGAATTTTGTTTTGGGGAAAGAATTTTTAAAAATGATGTGGATCTCACTACCTCAAAATAAAGACTAAGTTAACATTAACATAAACATTTTTAAATCACAGTTAAGATAAAAAGTTAAGCTACATAGAGAAAGAAGATATTTATAATACACAGAAATAAAAAGAAATGTGTGAAGATTTTCTAAAAGTCCGTTCCACACAGATAGACAACACAACAGAAAAATAAAGAAGTTTAAACTAAACTAAAAGAAACTTGAATAAGTACTTTAAGTAAAAGCATTTCCAAATGACCAAAGAATAGTTTTCTAAAAGTGTTCAATGTCCCTAAGTCATTGTGAAAATTTTAAAAAGTCATAACATAATGAGATATTGGTACACACTGCCCAAATGATTGAAATGAAAAGCAATAAAAATTTCATAATTTTGGTCAATATTTGTAGCAACTACATCTCTCATACAGTGCTAGTGGGAGTTTGGGAGTTTAATTCCATAGACACATTGTCTACCAATTGAACTTATGTATTCCTTATGATCCAATAATTCTACCCATAGAAAGTCATACATATGTGCTCTAAGAAAATATGTACAAGGATGTTTATAGCTGTACTATACATAATATCCTAAATCTGGAAACAACTTGAATACCCATCAATAGTAGCATGAATAAATAAAGTGGTATATATTAATGTAAAAGTGCTATGTAGCCATAAAAGTTAACAAATACATTTAGCAATATAGGTGAATCTCAGACCATAATTTTGAGTAAAGGAAGTTAGACAAAAAATAATCGTACTATATGGTCCCATTTTTAAAAAATATGTTTTCATTGTTGTTCAAGTAAAGTTGTCTCCATTTTCCCCCCACCCCAGCTATCCCCACCTCCCACCCTCAATCCTACCCCTTTGGTCCCATTTGTATCTATTTCTAAAAAGAATAAAACTAATATGTAGAGGAGTAATTCAAGATAGCATAGTGTTTGAGATAGGTCATAAGAAGATATTGGGAGCTGGTAATACTCTCTTCTTGACACACTTGGTCCTTACACAGGTGTATTCACTTTGGAAAATCCGTGAACTATTTTACAGTCAATGTGTGGAATCTTCTGTATCTCTAGCATGTTTTAATTTAAAAACTTACTTAAAAAACTAATGAGAATAATAAGTTTGTTTTTAATAATAGTAGTAATAAATCAGATAACTAGAGTAATAAGCAAAGAATTGATATTTATTAAAATGCATACTTTGAAATAATTGTTGATATTGTTGCAATTTTAACTATAATTATGAATTTGAAAAAGTTTATTTCTGACAAAAATTTTATTCTCTGTTTGCAAATCTGATTTAAACAAGTACAGCAGAATTAAATTATACATTCTGAAAAAATTCTAATTATTGTTTGTGTTCAACAAAAAAGTGTTAGCTCTAAGTACTGTGGTGAGTCACCAACTTAATTTTTAATTTGAACTCAATGAAAATACATTAAGAGCACACAATGCAATATACAGATCATGTATTATGGAAATACACACTTGAAACCTATGTAACCTTATTAACCAATGTCACCCCAATACAATAAATAAATAAATAAAATAACATTAAGAAGATTTTATTAACTAAGGGCTGAAATTTAAATATCATAGCCAAAATGTTCATCTTGCCCCAGGCAAAATTCAGTATTAATTTGTCAGTGTCATAATTGGCTCTTGAGTGATCCACAGCTGACTTAAAGGTGTCAGAGTTGTGGTTCAGTGGATCGAGTGCCAGCCTGTGAACCAAAGGGTCACTATTTCGATTCCCAGTCAGGGCACATGCCTGGGTTGTGGACCAGGTCCTTGGAAGGGGATGCATGATAGGCAACCACACATAGATGTTTCTGTCTTTCTCTTTCTCCCTTCCTCCTCTCTCTCTAAAAATAAATAAATAAAATCTTTTTAAAAGTTTTTTTTAAAAAGCTGTCAGAAGAAATACTAGTGCACTGATTTTGTATATGACATATATAATATTTACATATAATATATACATGTAATGTTTATATGCATGTTTGTATATATAATGCATAATTTTGTTAATTTATGTATTTTTGTATAAATGTGTATGCACTTGTGTATACATATCTGTGTGTATATAAAACCTGAAATGCAAGATTAATTATAGGCTTCAATAAAATCTGGGTAGAATCTTAAAATTCAAAAATATTTTAAAAGATAATGCACTGCCTGGTAAAAGTGTGGGAAATTGTTGTGTTTCCTACAACAAATTCACACTGATCAAAAAGAAAAAAACACTAGAGTATCTACTGGAAAACACAACATCTAAATGGAAAAATATGTGAAATTATAGTTTATTCTCACACCCCTCTTGCAATGATTAGTAGACCCGATAGGTAAAAGTAAGAGGAGGATAAATTACTTTTACCATACCGTTACAGGCTGTATTGTGCCACCACCACTCTTAGTTTACATGTTCAAGTTTCAACACCTCGTAGCTCAGAATGTGATTGTATTTGGAGATAAAGTCTGTAAGGATATAATTAAGTTAAAATGAGGTCATTAAGGTGAGCCCTATCCAATTAGCACACAGACATACAGAGCAGACTAACCATGTGAAGACACAGAGAAGAGATAGCAATCCACAAGTCAAGGAGAGAAGCCCCAGAAGAAATTGACCCTGCTGACACATTTTTCCAGAATTGTGAAAAAATGTATTTCACTTTTTTAAGCCCCTAGTCTGTGCTACTTCCTTATAGCAACTCTAGGAAACAATACATATATTATCAACCAACATTAATTGACTGCTGTAGCATACTCTATAAACAACGGAAGAACATACACTATTTTTAACTTGTACACATAACATTTACAAAAATTAACCATATTCAGGGCCATAAAATAAATCTTGCTATATAAAAAGAATTAAAGTTATACAAAGTATATTCCTTGACCACAGTGAAATTAAATTTGAAATTAGTAACAAAAGAATATTTATAAAATCCCTAAAATACTTTGAAAATAGATACAATTCCACATAATTCATGAACAAAAAGGAAATCAAAAGGGAAATTAGAAATTTTTTTGAACTAAATGAAAATAAAGACAAACCATATGAAAATTTAGCTTGCACTGATAAGGCAGCATTTAGAGGGAAATTTGTACCATGAAATGATAACCTTGAAAAAGAAGAAATGTATCAAATCAATGACTTCAACATCCACTCTAAGAAACTAGAGAAAGAGTGAAAACCAATAATAAAGAAAAAATAAAATCAATAGAATTTTTATATTCATTTTGTTTTATTTGTAGATTTTAGTTTTTGTTACATTGGCTTCCTATTACCTACCAAAGGGCACTGTATAGAAATGTGTTATACTTTAATGGCTTATAGTTCAAATTCTACATTTTTAGTGTATTTTAAAGGGGGTTCTTGATATTCTTAATTATTTATTTTTTTATGTGACCTTCAAAATAAACATAATGAACATTTTTTTTGGATCACTATAACTGACATATTAATTTAAGAACTGATATCTTTATAATGTTCAGTGTTCAGATCCACTAAACAGTGTGCCTTTCCATTTTGCAAGCTCATTTTGTATTTTTTTGTATTTTTAAAGACTTTCACTCATAGGGGTCTTGAAAATTTCTCATAAAGTGTATGCCCCAATATTTCATGTTTTTTATTGTTACTTTAAAAAATATTTTATTATTTCTTGTGCTATTTGTAATATAAACTAAAGGTAATGATTTCCATTAATTAGTATTTTGCAATCTTTTTTAGCATATGGTTCTATGTTATTTTCATACTTTTATAACATATTAATATATAATGATTTTCTTTTCTTTTAAATAGCTTCAGAACATTTCCTGAATTTGCCAGTGCCTTGAAAGGAACATGGCTCACAGAATGCTCGCTCTCATTTTGTGCTCCCTCTCTCTGAACTCTCCCCGCCCTTAGCCCTGGTTGCTGCAGTTTCCTTTGATCTTTCAAACATGTTCATTGTACTTCATTCAGTTTTTTCCAGTTATTTTTAGTTGTCAGCTGGACTTCTCCAAGTTACTCTATTTGACTTGGAGGCAGAAATGTCCTGAAATTACCTGTTAGTCCAATAGTATTTAATTAAACAAATTTATGACAGATAGAATATGTTATTGCTTTCATTTTGTTTTCTAGTTATATTGTTTTGCAGTCAAAAATAGTCTTTATAATATCTTTTTTGTTTTTGTCTTGGAATTTATGGTAACTTTTGACCAGGTATATTGTTAATTTTTGAAAATGCACAGATTTTTATTGAATATAAAATTTTGTATATTTGTATTGAATTATTATTTTTGTAATACAAAACAGCTATATACACATCTCTTATTTACTATTTTTAGTGTTACATTAAATGCATAAAGTTCAGTTTCTGCATAATTCTATAAATTATAACCAGACGACCATACTGAAGAGTACATGCTAACAATGTTATATATATTTAACACATTGTTTATTTGCCATACTTAATGATCCCTTATCTCAAAATATTTTTTACTTAAAATTTTAATTTTTAGAAGTTAGAACAGCTATCCAAGCTATCTTTTGATTCAGATGTATGTGTCTATCTCTTTTTAAATAGGTATTTTTATTGTATTTTTTCGATTACCATTTATTACCCTTGTATTTAATCATCTTTTTGTTGGCTGATCTTTATTTACCTTCTGCTTTGAATGTATCTATTATTTTTGTAAAGTCTTTTTATGTATATTTTGTTTATAATGTTATTATAGTTGTCCCATTCTTTTTTTCCCCTTTACTCCCCTCTGCCCTGTAACCCCCTCCCACCAGCATTCCCCCACCTTAGTTCATGTCCATGGGTCATACATATAAGTTCTTCAGTATCTCCATTTCCCATACTACTTTTAACCTTCCTCTGTCTATTTTGTGCCTACCATTTATGCTTCTTATTCCCTGTACATTTTCCCCATTCTCCTCCCTCCCCCTCCCCTCTGATAGCCCTCCATGTGATATCCATTTCTGTTATTAGTTCTTTTTTGTTTTTGTTTTTTTTAGGTTCAGTTGTTGATAGTTGTGAGTTTGTTGTCATTTTACTGTTCACATTTTTTATCTTCTTTTTATAGATAAGTCCCTTTATTATATTTCATATAATAAGGGCTTGGTGATGATGAACTCTTTTAACTTGACCTTATCTGGGAAGCACTATCTGCCTTTCATTCTAATTGATAGCTTTGCTGGATAGAGTAATCTTGGATGTAGGTTCTTGCTTTTCATAATGTTGAATACTTCTTTCCACCCCCTTCTTGCCTGCAAGGTTTCTTCTGAGAGATCACCTGACAGTCTGATGGGAATGCCTTTGTAGGTAACTGTCTCCTTTTCTCTTGATGCTTTCCAGATTCTCTCCTTCTCTTTAATCTTGGGTAATTTAATTATGATGTGTTTTGGTGTGTTCCTCCTTGCGTCCAACTTTAGGGCTCTCTGAGCTTCCTGGAATTCCTGCAAGTCTATTTCCTTTGCCATTTTGGGAAAGTTCTCCTTCATTGTGTTTTCAAATAAGTTTTCCATGTCTTGCTCTTCCTCTTCTCCTCTGGAACCACTCTGATTCGGATGTTGGAACATTTAAAGTCGCTCCAGTGGTTCCTAAGCCTCTCCTCATTTTTTTAAATTATTGTTTTTCATTCTGTTCTGGCCAAATGTTTATTTCTTCCTTCTGGTCCAAATCATTTATTGGAGACCCGGTTTCTTTCTCGTCACTATTGGTTCCTTGTACATTTTCCTTTATTTCACTTTGCATAGCCTTCACTTCTGCCTCTATATTGTGACCATATGCAACCATTTCTGTGAGCATCCTGATTACCAATGTTTTGAACTGTGCATCTGATAGGTTGGCTATCTCTTCATCACTTAGTTGTATTTTTTTTCTGGAGCTTAGATTTGTTCTTTCATTCAGGCCATATTTTTTTTGTCTTGGCACAACTGTTACATAGTAATGGGTAGAGCCTTAGGTATTGGCCAGGTTAGGGAAGTTGTGGTACTATATGTGGGAGAGGGTTCTGAGAGGGAATAGTGTCACTTGCTCAGCTCTCGGCCTGCTTTCAGTCACTTCCACCACTATCCACAAGCAAATTGGGTCCTTTTGGTGCCTATTCCTGGGTGAGTGGATTTGTGTACATTCTAGAACACTAATTCTCTCCAACGAACTCTCCTGTAGGCTGGGAATTCCTCCTGCCACCACAACTCCCACAGATTTTTACAGTCAGAGGTTTTGAGGTTTTATTTCTTCCACACTGGAACCCTGGGTTGTGCGGTCTGTCTTGTGCCCCAGTTGTTCCTCCTGGTTTATCAGCACACAAATGTGGAACTGCCTGTGCTGCCAACTGCCTCCTAGCCATGAGTCCTCTCCACCATGGCTGCCTATCTACACCCTCCTACCAGTCTGGTTGTTGGACTCCCATGCAGTTTGAGTTTCTGGCAGTTCTGGTTATTTTTTGTTTTTAAATTTATTGTTGTCCTTCTTTTTGTCATGGAAGAAGCAAAGTGTATCTACCTATACCTGCATCCTGGTTGGAAATCTTTTTCTGTAAAATCTTGTTTTGTATTTTTGATTAATGAGTTTAACCTATTTTATTTATAATACATACTGGTATATTATTATCTGTTTCTATGATTTTGGTTTTTTGTTTTTGTTTTTTCTCTCTGTAACTTTCTATTGGATAGCTTTTCCTTTGTTGGTTTGAAACATATTAAAATCTACATCTTGTGTTAGTTATTCTTTACTTATTATGAGCTACATATAGGTTTTATATTTTGCTCTAACAACATCTATGATTTATAAATACATGGAAGCTAATTGTATCTTATCTCCTTCTGGTCATCCACTTTCTGATAGCCTTAGATTTTGATATATTTTGAATTTTAATTCTAAATTATTATTGATTGCTTGTTTCACAATAATCAGTCTACTCCACTCATCTCTCATGTCTCATTTCTTGCTACTGGTTCCACCCACTTTCTTGCTTGAGTGTTATCTATGTGAAGTTATCAAAGAAAATCTGTATGTGAGATAATCACCGAGACCTGATATGCTTGAAAATATTTCATCAGACCCTTAAACTTTAATGATAAATTATCTGGATACAAAATTTTAGCTTTAGGTTATATTCTCAAATATTACAGAGATGTTGTGCCATCGTTTCCCATTCAACAATATTGTTCATAAGACCAATACGAATCTGATTATTGTTCTTTTTTTTCCCTTTTTTTATTGTTGTTCAAATACAGTTGTCTCCATTTTCCCACCACCACTTTTCCCCACAACACCCACACCCACCTCCCACCCTCAATACTCCTTCTCTTTGGCTTTATCCATGGATCCTTTATACTTGTTCTTTGATGACCCTTCCCTTACTTTCCCCTGTTATTTTATAATTGATTTAATTTATTTTCTATATTGAAGTTTTAAAATGTATTTCTTTGATGTTGGCATCCTTAAATTTTTGCTACATTGATTTTAGGTATGAGTCATTTTCTTAAATATCTTGTACAGCATTCTATGTACCCTTTGAATCTAAGTTCTTATATATTTATTCTTGAAAAAATATTAGATTCATTTTTTGCAAATACCTCCCTTCTTCTCCATTTTCTTTTCTTTCCTCTTGGGATCCATGTTGGTTAATGTTGACATTTCTGTTCTTATTTCCCTATTTCTTAACAATTTCACAGTCTATTTTATTTCCCTTCATAGTATTAACACAATTTTTAGTTGACTGGTTTTGATATTTTATTGCATGTTATTCATTATCCAATGAGTTATTTATTTCAACAAAATTTTTTTCATTATTTCCATTTTTCTCCTTTTATTTCATGTTTCTAATGTCCTTATCTCTCTAAAAATGCTCATGAAAATAATGTTTTATTTGTACTTTTCATTTTCTCTTGTATTTAGAGTCTCTTTCTTTCCCTTAGTCCTCCCTCCCTCTTTCTTTTTCTAAATATATGCTTCAAGATGGGTAAAGTTATCTTATGAGATCATCATAATTGTATTATCAGGAGGAAATTGCCTCTGTGGTATTTGCCCAGCACATGCAGTGGGGGCAGTTCAGGGACTGAGAAATAGGACTAGAATATAGCTCTGGCTGCTATTGCTCTTCACCTAGAAGTGAATGCTGAGCCATCTGGATGTTAATATCATGAAGTCACCTTAGAATGGTACTGTTCCTCTCTTGCCTGTCAGAGAAAGAACTGATAATGATCTCTCCCAGATCACTGGAAGACATTTTTAAAATTATTAGAAATGCCTCCCTTTGTCTGTCACCTGCATTGGACTCTGCCCATCTACTGCTCCAGGGATCTAGTCATGTCCTTCCAGTCACTAAAGTTCTCATAATGACAAGCCTCACTACCTTGTGCTTCCACATGAGTTTGTCACAAATTTTATGTCATTAAACAAAACTGTAAAGTTCACCAATTTCCCTGTGAATTTCACGGTATCTGCAGATTTGTATTATAACTTTTCCTGAGCCAGAATCTCTTGGGATATCTTTATAATTTCATATCTATAACTTTCAAAATTAATTCCTATACTTCTGTCTTTCCATTAGACTGTGAAGCCAAGAATGGTAATTAATCCTTTTGCAAGTCATACATCTAGCTCTATGCCTGGACCTATGTAGGAATTTAATCAATATTTATTGAATATATTATTTATCCATATTTATATGAAAAATGTTATAAAAGTATAAATTAAGAAAATGTATCATATAGGTTATTGATTGATATGTCTTAATATCTTTTTATAATAAGAATATCATCACATGAAGAAGACAGATAAATTCCCATTCAGATTACTTGGTCTTCTCTAAAAGTTTTTCATACTACTGACATATCTTACAGAAATATCCTAACTTATTTATAAAGTTATGGTTTTAGCTTCCTCTTTGTTAACAGCCCAAATAGTTAAGGAATTGCGTGGACATCTATCTTCAGAGTTAACTTAATAACAAATAATGACATTTAATAAGAATTTCTGGGACACATATGCAAATTATAATAAATGATTAAAATTATAAAAACATGGGATCGGTTTAATTAATGGGGAAGTAATAAAAATGACTTTAACATAAAGCAAAATGAATAGGGAATTTTGCTATGTATTGCCTATATGCATTAAAAAAATGAAGAACATACAGATGTATGAGCATTTTTGAAAATGCCAAGATATATTATTAGGTTAAAAAATAAAATTCAATTTAGAATAATATTTATAGAATAACATTGATAAGTTTAATTTTTTCCTACAGCTTTTTACATGTGGGTTCATATGATTTGAAAGGCCTAAGAAACACAGTTCACACAGTTTCAGAAAGGACAGGATTGTGAAAGCAAGAGTGTGACAATTATGGCTTTAAATATGTACTTTCTATGTTTACTTGTCTTGTTAAGTAAGTAGCAGTGGATACTCATTACTTAAAATTACATAAAATTTTCAGGTTATATCAAGTTACAGAAAATGAAGAGGTATGGATAATTAGTTAGTTAGTGTGGTGCTGAATTGGTGATGTTTGCCCATGCCTAGTTTCTGTTACCCATTCTGGTTATCTGGCATTGCAGACACTTGCCAGGTGGTATTTTGGAAAAGAAACAGTATTTCACAGTAACAGTAAAATTATCACATCAGCATTGCTTTCTTCTTAGTGGAATTGGAAAATGTTCCCATATTTTTCTGTGCCAAGGAATGGGGTCTTTTGCTATATTTAGAAGTGTTTTAGAATGAAATTAGAAAGAAGGAAGAAGGTGGGAGGTTGGCAGAGTTTCTTCTACTAAAAAAAAAAAAAGAAAAAAGCTCACAACTTAGGAACTAAAGGGAATCCTACCCTTGCATCTTTCCCAGGCTCTGCTCTCTCTGGGAAATGGTTCTTTGGGAGAAACCCTAACTGGCAGCTACCCAAGCTCATAGCTCTGTAGACTAAAGAAACGGGCGAATTGCCCTAGTAGAATTGCCTAGAGAAAAAGATGGTTTATAGAAGAAACTCTCCCTTCTCTCACTCAGCAAAAGCACAAGCCCTCAGGGAAATGTTCCTCATGGGACAAATGCCAGGACCAAAGAACTAGAAACCTCTGCTTAAGATTCAACTGAAAGTAATGTTCCATTCAAATATGTCAGCAAGTAAAAAAAATGGAAAAGGAGGGTTTATTGGAATGTGAAGGAGGGAAGAAAAACACCAAAGCAGGCAAATACAGAGTGACAGACAAGATTCGTTAAGACAAGCTTTATGAAAACTTTCTACAGTGACTAATAGTATTGCAAGGAGCTATCGGCAATAAGAGAATTGTGACAATTTCTATTTTATGTTAGTGATGGTATTTCCTGGATTCCTGTTGAGTTTTTTTTTTTCCTTTTTTCATGTTACAAGAGATTTTTCTTTTAAATTTGTTGTTCATATTGTGTCAGCTATATTTGGAAACTAACTACATTTTGATGTGATTTATTTACGTGCTAGGGCCTTGAGACACTCCTCATTATCATCAACTGATTCTATTTTCTGGAAGAATCTAGAAGGGGATTATTGGAATAACAATTGAAAGGCCAATGTGTTCCATGCCCCCTCCCCAACACATACAAATACACAAACACACGCTATCACACTCCTTTGTGTGGCCAAGTCATAGCTCTTAAAAAAATGGCATTGTGTTCTGATAGCATGAAATGTGTAGTGACTTGCTGATGGGAAATGCATTGGAGGTAGTTTTCTGGAAAAAAATCTGAAACTCTGTTTCTTTGGAAATGGCAACATGCTTATTTTAGTCTCTTTCTATACTAATGATGACCAGTTTGCTTTCAGCTATTACAGCTTTATTTCAAAATACCCAACAACAAAAGAGGCGGGGAAGAAAGACAGATGCAGTTGGAATGAGTGCCTAATTGCTGATGGGAGCTAATATCATCAAGAGAATCTGCCTGGCATCTTCACTTAAAAGATAATGGAAAGCATATATTGCATTTGAACTCTCTAGGGTCTGATACTAGGTTATGTCCTCTGACTTCAAAGAATTAGTTCACTCCTTTCATCTGCCCACACATGAAGTCTCTGAAGATGGGAAATCACTTTAAGATGAAAATGTAGTGTACAAGGTGTTTACTGAATGAAGCATATGAAAATAAAATGCACAATTGTAGGGAAATTAAGAGACTTATAATTTGCTGCCTATTTTTCTTTTCAGATTCTCAAATTATTTTCCTATTCTTAATAATATTGTGGTGTTGCACCTACTTAAAGAGAACAGAAAAAGAATAAATTAACAACCTCAGATAAATAACTGACTGACGGCAGAAGCAATATATGACCCAGGAAGTGTTGGGCACCAGACAACTGCACAAATTCAGAACATGTCCTTTAGTGTTATACTGCAGTGGCCACATACAGAAATGCTTATGATCACATATAGGTTACGCTGTAACACTGGGAGGAATTATTTATTTTTATTTACCTTATGAAATATTATTTCAGCTTTGTGCTCTGATGGCTTCAGCTCAAATAAGATTTTTTTTTGGCAGAGTCTCCTTATGAATTACAGGAATAGCAAGAAATGGTACACAGATAATTTAGACTGTTAAGAGTTTAAAGCACAGTAGTTACAATTAGCAATGAGGTGATGACATTTGAAAAAAATCAGAGGACCACATGAGCATGAATTTACCATAGTATGCTATTCCCAAATGTTGTTCCAATAACCGTAAAACTGTAGCTCTGAAACTTTGTTTCTAAGATTCAAATCAGTTACAATTATGCAAAACTAACTTGCTGGGAAAAGAGATTTGCAGAGCAGAAGGATTGTTTGTGTAAGCATCCGGCTGAGAGTCAAAAGGTCCGCAGAAAGGCCTGTAAGGCCAAAAATACCTCTTATTATGCAAGCTATTGTTTGCTAACCATCCTAAATTCTATTTCAGTCTCGAAATATAAATACCATGGAAACTGTCATGGCTTCAGAATCCTCCACTGACGGGACTGAAGAGCTACAAATTGCTTGGAAAGGGGACTTCACACAGTGAAGAAAGATGTGACTTAAAAGCACACTATGTATGACATATATCAACAAATAAAATGTTAGTGAAAATAAATACAAAATTACTTTCAAAAATACTGTATAAATTATTCTTTACTGACTGATTAGCTGATGGAACAAAACAAGAAAAAATGATTTTTTTAAAAATTATGTGTTTACTCAAATGTGATACTTAACAGGATTTCTAAAATCAGAATATAGAGGGTTTTTTTTTCCTTCCTAATGGTCAAGTAATTATTCTAGTGACAAATTAAATAGTTTCTTTTTTTTCTCTTTCCTTTTTCCATATTCACCTGTAAAGTCAGTTAGCCTAAAAATGTTACACAAACAATTCGAAGTTTTAAAATCAAATATTATTGTTGTTGTTATTCTCATTATTTTGTTTTATTTGAGATAGCTTGAGTACTTCTGTGTGAAAAAAGATCTCCTATAGCTATAAATTATGCAAATTTTGACAACAAAAGAGCCATATCTGAACCGAGTGTACCTATAAAGTAAAATGCTTGTCTTTCTGCTGGCCTCAGACAATGAACAGCCAATTCAACAGACAGAAATGACTGTTTTTGTCATTGTTGTTGTTGTGTTGTGTTATGTCATGTTGTGCTTGTTTACTTGTTTTTGTATTGCTGAAAAATTTAGGCTGGAAAGAGTTCAAGCTTGAAAGGAAGAATCTGCAAGTCATCCCTATGAGAATGTTCATAAAGAGCCAGGACAGTAGAGAGATTGGTAAGGTCCACCTAGGAGGGGTTGAAGAAAAGGGCTGTTACCAATATCATCACTTACCAGTTTAAGTCAGAAAGAAAGTAGTCCACAGCTATGGAAATTTTATAAATAGTGTTATAAAATTATAGTGTTCTAATGTTTGTTTATTTTATTATTAACCATCAGTTTCTCTATAAAAATGTCTAACCAAATTCTCAAAACTAAATGGCAATGTATTTACTTTAGAATATATTTTCCTCCTCAGATACACTTAGCAGATAAAAGGAGGGGCCTATTGCTAGTCCAGGAGGAGCATTCATGAAGAAATTAAAAAGGAGTTCTCAGGGGCTTGTTTTTGGATGGCTTCAAGCATGCCAGGTGGATTCCTATTGGGCGGGACTATTATGCTCTGCTATCCAATGATTCCAAGGTAATTGTCATGCTTTGAAAGAACATTCAAATAAAAATTTCTTGTCTTCCTCTAAAGATCTTTGTTTCTTTTAGATATCTTTATACTCAAAGTGATTTAAAAATATATAGATTCATTGAACTTTAGCTGCAGCACACAGCTAGATGCTTACAATCTTTTATTTCATGTTATCTCGAAAAACATGAAAAGGTCAGAATTATCCTCTATTCACAGAAAAAATAGAAATATAAAACTGAGTTATAGGCAGGAGAACACAATACAGTGGAACTTGGGTTTCTACATGTGGTCACTGATTCCAAAGTTCATATTGACCCCATTAAGTCACCCTGAATGAAAGCAAATATCAAGGGAAAATTAGTAAATCCAAGAACTACAAAATACGTGGGGTGAGACTTCACATATAACCCAATACTTTATTGATTTATATATCTGTTCATTCAAATATTTATTCATTAATTTCTTCATTCAATGCACAAATGTGTTTTGAATTTCTACAATATACTAGACATCTAATTAAGACATAGAAAAATAAAATGAATATTTGATATAGAAAAAAAATTAAATGTGTGCTTCCTCTAAGTACAATAAAAGCTCTTTCCCTTTAGTCTCTATGCATAGCCAATGAGAAATGACAAGAACAGAATTTTAAGCAGTGCGCTGCATGACCAGAAAAGGAGACATTGTTCCAACCCAAAGAGCTTACAGGTTTATGAAAGCACTATCTAAATAGGAAAACATAGCAGATAAAAAATTTATTCATGTCCACTAGACACATTCTTTCTTAGAATTCCTTTTCTTGTCACTCATTATAAATACAGGGGCTTTAAAAAAATAAATTACTTAATTTGTAAAACAGTAGCATAGGAAGGGAAGGAAGGAGGTTTTTTTTAAGTTAAGAAAAGTATTTTGTCTGTTTTTCTTTCTTCCATTGAAAATACATGTTCTTCAAGAGTAGACTCCGAGAGACTACAAAATCTCTCAATGTTCATACCCTTCAAAATCTTATGAACCTACATTTATGCAACCTCAGAGTCTATAAAAAAATATCATCTGGGCTAAAATACCTACAAATTGACTATCCCATCCACAAAATGAAAAATAGCTGCATTTCTTTTAAAGTTGCTTCTTCTTCATGCTTCCAGACACTAAAAGCAATCCGGCAAACATGTCTGTGGTCTTGCAATGTGTATGAGCAGACCATAGTACTTTACTGACAGACTGCTGATTTCCAAGTCTGAATGCCTAGTCCACCCATGTTCTTGTGAATGAGTATGAGTCATCACATATACTAGGTTCTCTGAGGTCTCTGCATCTAAAGTCAAGGGACATCTCTGACAAGGCCTGGCACTGGCATTTGCCATCAATAGGTGTCAGAAGTTACTTATGGAAATTATGTTATGACCATTTTCAAAAAGAAATGCCCATGGTTACTCTAAAGCAGTCTGAGAGTTCACGGCACCAGTTGTTTACTTCAGATTTTGGAAAGCACCATTTTTAACCCCATTTAAAAGACGAGATCTATGGATATGGCCTCACAGGACTGGGTAAAACCTGGGTGTGCAAGGTGCATGGTATATCTGAGCAGTGAGCCTGGGTACTTGCCATTCAGTTACCCTCAGGAACATGTTGGGACAATGAAGTCAGTAGGGAAATACTTAAGCAGAGTTTCCATAACTGCAGAGAGGAGCAAAAAGGAGAAAGGAAATAAGACTTGTGAGGATGCCTAAAAGAATCTATTGAGAAACGTGTGAAACTGTGAGGCAATTTTAGCAAAAGGTAGAACCCTACTGGATAACTATATACAGAGAAGTGTGCCTAGCATGTGGGAAATTGTGAACCTAAACATTGTCCTCTTTAAAAACAAAATTAAAATGTATCTTGACAAATATATTATGTTATTTTTACAGAAAACATAAACTGGGAGGAATCAGAGTGGAACCTTAGATCTTCTTATTCTACCTTTGTATTTTACAGATGAAGAAATTAAATTATCAGAGCCTAAGTAGATAGTAAAATCAATAAGGCAAATTAATGGCAGAGCTTAGACTGGAACTAATCTTCTGAGTCCCAGTTCAGTGTTCTTCCTACCACACAACCCTAACGTCCTGCTATTTCACTAAGGCAGAGACTTCCAGAAATTTCTCCCATGCCCTAATCTTACATTTTTAGCGTTAGAGATGCTCCAGGATGGTCTTTCCTTTCTGTCTCTCTCAAGACATTAGTTCTTTGGGCCTGTTTTACTATCTTAATATTTTTAATGAAAAGTGAAAAATTTTTGCATCGATGTGCAAAGTAGCCATTATTCCCATCTATGGGAGACAATATTGAACTCACATCTCTGTTTTATTCATGGCTTAGATGAAAAGAATTAAGTTCTTACAGTCATTTCGAAACATGTAGTACCTGTCCAAAAAATTATCTCTCTGTTCACTGACTAATCAGGGGGAGGGTATAAGATATATGCTTCAGGGAGGTATACAGTCTTTGTGTCCTGGCACAAATGCAGTGCATTTGGCAGCCAGTTGGAACTTCAGGGGTTTTACCAGTAAGTGAACAGTATCTTTCTTGGTAGAAAAAAAAATGGGATGGCAGGTATTTTTCAGGTTTTCTCCTGTTTATTTAGTACTTATCATGAGATCTAAAAGAAAAACTGAGGTGCAACAAAAAGTGCTGTTGGAAATCATTTAATAAGTATGCATTGGTATCAGAGAGATACAAACATCATAGAAAATATATATTTTAAATGCTCTATGTTCTTCCTGAGGGAAGAAATTTAGCAATTCAACTTAATTGATGCCCTGAGAACATAGCTGGAATGTGCAATGAAAGCCAAAGATCCCCACCAACAAATCCACTCAGAAATGCATCTCATCAAAAGAACCTTTGAAATTAGAACTAAAAAATAATAAAGTGTAGAGACAAGTCATGATATATAATTAGAAAGTAGGTACAATTAGGTATAAGAAGGTATTTTTAACTTGTAACTTGATGTTAACCATTTGGTGGGTGCTCAGTAAACATTTGTTAAATAAACTAAATGAATTCACCACAAAAATGAAAATATACGTAGATAAATACATATGTGTGTAGATGCACACCTCCATTACATGTATTGAGTGCTTACTCTGTGCCTACCAAATATTTTAAAAGAACTATTCCTTTTTAACTTCTTGAAGTTGGTACTGGTTGTTAAGCTAATTTTATAATGAAGAAATGTGGGTTTCAAGAAAGTAAGTAACCTGTCAAACTTTACCCACATAATCAGTGTTGAAACTGAAACTCAAATCCAACTCCCCTAACTCTGAAAACCAACTATTAAACCCCTAAGATGTACAGCCGCCTTTTATTCTCATGTGCAGGTAAACAATTTTCATTAATGCTTTTTGCTTAGAAATATCAAAGAATTCTTGCTAGTTTTATTTTAATAGCAGATGCAGACAATTATCCTTTACTTTTACAACATATCTTCCAGGCTTGCCACACTAAAATTCACCAGGGATAAAAGCTGAAAAGAAAACTCTGAGGCAGAAAAAGCTGTGCACAGCCAAACCAGTCTATGGTTTACCAAATACATAAAACTGTGCAACTCAATATGTCTGACTATCCCATTATTAGATGTATTAAAAAGATGAACAGTCAGAGTTAAGTGTCTGCTGTGGGGTATGTTGTCTCTTGTTCGATCTCAAGTTAGCATGTCTATAATATGCCAAATGATTCATAATATAGACCTTTAGAGAAACTGAATGTAACTAATACCTGAAATATGTTTGGTGTATTAAACTAATAAGCTTTGGTAAATGTCCTTTTGGCAGCAGACGAGCAACCATTCTGCAGCTGCCCTAGTGATGTCTTCACTCTCTGATGGACTTTCATCTCATAGTTTTATCTTCATCTTTTACAGGGATCATTTCCCTCTTGGAATAATGTGCTCCACAGTTACGTAAATCATAGCGAGACATTCTCTGGATTATCTAGTGGCTCTGCCACTGCAGCCCAGATTTAAACATAATTGTCCCTTTAGTGCATTATCACTTGTGCATAAGTTGTAAAGTAAAAATATGAAATAAAAACCAGGGTCTTAACTCAGACACAAATATCAGCATTAAAGAAAATATATAAAGCTTTTTTATCCTAGAGAAAAACTTCTGGAAAGTTGCATTAAATTAATCCACTAAACAGAATTCTACCCAAGACTTACTAATTTCCTACTATGTGCAAAATGCTATGCTGGACTCCAGAAGTACTTTGTTCTACTGACTTGTTTGTTGTTTCATTTGTCCCTTAGGTAACAGAATTAAAATTAATTCATTATTAAAACATTTAGAATATATAGAAACACCTAGCAAAAATAATTTTAAAATCAGCTGTTATAGCTCAAAAATAGTAAAATATATTATTTTATTTATAATCTCACAGACTTCTTTAATGCATGTCTTTATAAGTGGGCATATGTATTTATGTCCAAACTTAGATTATGCTTTAACTTGTTTTACTTAGATCATATAAGTCTCATCTATACAATAAGATAATACTTACATGTTTATTAGTTATCCATTGCTGCATGTGAAATTACTCCATAATTTAAAAGCTACAACACACATTATTATCTCCTAGAGTCTGTGGATCAGAAATCCAGGTATGGCTAGGTAAATTCTCCAGGTCATGGGGACATACAAGATTGAGTTCAAAGTGTCAGCCAGGGCTACAGTCATGTCCAGTTTCAATAAGGACAGGATTTAATCCCAAACTCTCTCAGTGATTGTTGATAGGATTCTGTTCCTCATGAGTTGTTTGCTCTTAAAGCTTAAGTTAATTGGTGTTGGTTAATTGAAAGCACCTTCCACTGATGGCCACATGGGCCTCTTCACGAGGCAGCTCAAAAGAGGGAAGCTCGCTTCATCCAAGCCATGTAGTAAAAAGAGTGAGAAGCAGAATGTGAGCAAGCTCAGTGAATTTGGTGTCCATTTATTCTCTTTTGTTATATTCTGGTAAGAAAAAATATTGCTGAATATGAGTACAATTTTAAGATTTTTGAAGCATTTTTTTAAATATACACTAAAATTATTTTTCTAACATGCAATCCCATTAGCAAACTATGATAAAATATTCCATTTCCTCAAACCCTCACAAATACAGTTATTATCATAATTTTAATCACTTTAATGTTTTGGTGAAAAATAAGGTCTGTGTCTTAACTTTTATCTGTTTTATAACATATGAAATTGAATTTTATGTGTTTATGAACCATTTGGGTTTCTTCAATTATTATTTGTTTATATTATTTGCATATTTTCCTATAGGGTTGATTCCTATTGATTGATGATACTTAACTATATTTAAGAATATTATCCACTTTTCTATTTTATGTAGAATTAATATTGAATCCAAGTTTCTTATTTGTCTTTAAGTAAAGTATCCATTCATATATTAATACATTTATATACATATTTTTCTCATTGATCTTTAAGGCAGATAATTACCCACTAAGATTCCAAAGATACTGTATCTTGCAACAAAAACAAAACAAACAAAAACACATTTAGAACTGGAAGCATTCGATGTTTTCCAGGGGCCCATGGCAGCACGAAGTCTCACAGCATATACAGGGAATTTTGCACCTAGAAGCACTGTAGTCTACAGATAAGTAATTTATAGAAAGAGAGAGAAGAGTGGTTTGTACAAGTTCCATGTGATATGAAATTTTGGAAAGAGAAAGAAAGACCAGTAACATTACCCTTATTGTTGTAACTCTTAATAAAAACTGTAGCAACAATTCACATTATTTAGTAAAGATTTAGTGTGAGATCTTCGTTTTGATGCAACACTGTCTTAAGAATGACCATAAGTGTTCTAATGTTTTTCAGTTTAAAGGAGATTTTAGAGGAGAACACCAATTCATCTATCATATTTATTATAAATATTGACTCAATTATGTCAGACAATGTTGAAGAATACAATTTATCCTTATAATTAAAATTCTAATCAGCTAATTTTCTTTGAACTGTATTTCGCTAATGGAATGTATTAGTAACTAAACCAACTAATCAACTCTTTTCCTTTAAATATTGTAAACACACGCCACTCTTCTCATCATTACCACTGCTTAGGGAAGGCTCCCACTCCTTCACACATCAGCCCCGCACTCCTAGTTCAGAGCAGTCTCTGAGTAACAACTTTAACTTTTACTTCAATCTTTAATCCACATTGCTTATTGCAATTTTAATTATTTTATTACTGTTTAAAATGACCCTTATTTAAGAATGAAACTTTATTTTCTAATTAACTCAATACACTTTAGGAGCACTACAGTGAAAAACTGCGACCTTAGCTGAGGCCAGTGTGACACAGTCAGACGAGATGGCCTACCGAGCACATGTTTCCATCTTCCTTCCTGGTTGGAACGATCGTGGTATAATCGCCCAGTGGGGTGCTAAACATTTGTCAAAGGAAGAAGGCTATTTTTACATGCTGCTTTGGAATAATTTGGGGGTTACATTAAGTGATAAAACACAAGGGAGAAAGAAGTATAAATAGCATGACATGACTTATGATAGGAAAGAATACAAATGCATAGATGTTTGTTTTATTTAACAAATAAAAACAAGTAGGGCAAAATGACTACTGGAGATCACTGTGAAAACAGAATAGACACAGAAGCTGAATTCTTGATATACGCCTTATTTGTAGTTTTCACTTTGGAATTACATATTTTATATAAATAATTAAATGTAAAAACTTTAAATAAAATTAAAACAAGATAAATAACAATGAGTAGCAAATTGTGGCATAACACCACAAATATAAATTTATGTGAATTTATACAAGTGTGTTAATGTTGATAGGAGCCAAGATTTTCAGTATAAGAAAAAAGGATGTAAAGAAAACAATATTTTTTATTAAGTAAAAATCCAGTGATTTTAAATTTGATTAGGAGTGTCAGTAGCAACTCAAGATCCAGTACAGAGACAGATATTTATAGATCCCCCAATCAAAAAAGTCTTAACAGCTGGCTTTCAACCACTTCCAAGGATGTATTTTATATGTTCAATTTTGAAAGCACATATTTTTAAAGATTGTTGATGATACCATTTGTAACGACAAAAGTTAAGATAATAGTAACTGTCCAATAATAGAACATCTGTTGAAAACAACAGCAGCAATACCGATGACAGAACCATGGTATATTTACATAAGTTGTTCTAAACAGGGGGAGATTTTTCCCCTTGGGGGCACTAGACACTTTTAGGAGACATTTTTCATTGTCACAACACAGGGCAAAGGGTTACCCCCCTTGTCTCTAGTCATCAGACTGTTGTAGGAAACCCCTCGTAATAAATAATAAAGTGGTACAAAATAACAATGGAGCTGAGGTGGAAACCATGGTGTACATGGGGTACTATGCATCCATTATAAAGAATGAAAAATGATTTCCTTGTATTCCTATGACAATATACATGATAGTAAGGAGAAAAATCAAGGTATAGAACAGTACATATAAAAACTAATTTCAGAATTTTAAGTAGGATATTGGATAATAAGAATCTTTTTCTTGCTATATCTGCACAGAGAGACTCAAGCACATGCTTTTATTTATAGGAAGTAACAGTGGAATGATATGATGACCATAGATGGGATGGGGGTAAGAAAAAGTGGAGAGAAGACAGGATGGAAGCAAAATCTATCTGTGTGTATCATTTCACTTCCTGAGGAGTTCTGACAATAATGCAAATGCAATACTTGGTCAAAATTATTTAAATTTCAAAATGTAAATAAAAATCAAATGTAGAATAAGATAGGCAAATCACAATATTATTAGAATAACTAAAAGATGAAGTCAAGAAATCGGAGAGTTGAACTGAAAATAAGAACAATAGTATAGAAAGAACAAGAAAATTATAGGATCAATCAATCTTTTAATAGAAGTTCCACATTAAAAAAAAATGAGGTAGGAGGAAATTTTAAAAATACATTCATTTAAAAAAGTTTATTTTTATTGTATTTTCCCATTACCATTTATCATCCTTGTACCTTTTTCCACCTTTCCCACACCTACATCCCCTTCCACAAACTGTTGTTCATGTCCATGAGTTCTTTTTATTTTTTGCTCAATTTTCCATCGCCCAACCCTCCCAGAGATGTCAGCCTGCTTTCTATGAGTCTTTGTCTATTTTTAAAAAATATATCCCTGCACTAAAGGACTGAACCTCTAAAAGGAAAAGGAAAAGAATTTCTGATCATCTGTTATAATAAATGGCAAGGACTCACACTAAATCCCATCATTATTCTTAACACCAGTGATAAAAATTAGAAGCATGGGCTTTGAGAGATTTATGGAAAATAATATGACCTTATAGAAAGGATTAACTATTCAAAAAGCATCAGGGCTGTTAGGAAAAATATGAGTTATTGAATGCCATTAAAGAAGCATCTCCAGAATTCTAAGGTTCAATCTAAAAACATCCATATCTATCCAAGTTGTCAATCAAGTATGAAAATATCATTTTTCTAAAAACAAGTTCTCAATAAATGTGTCTTCAAACACCCTTTCTTAGGTATCAGCTGAAGAAAATCTTCCATCAAAATGATAATTAAAGATATGATATGACAAAGACAATGGTATGTATACACCAAAACCGATTTATTTTTTTCTGGATGCATAGAAAGGTATTTTCTACCCTCACGTGCTGCAGCCACATGATTGAGTTTGGTCAATGGCTGTAAGAAGAAGTAAAAGGAGTTAAATAGGCCTAAGAGGCAACCAATCCACCTAAAAAATCCATGACAGGAGGTCTCTGCAGAAGAAGTAGTTAACTGATAGGTTCATGTGAAATTTGTTTTAAAAGATTGTTGGAGAGGATGGTAAGAAAATTCAGAATTTTTTGTTTTAATGAAGAAATATTAACTCCAAGGAAAAAATATACAGAAGGGGAAGCATAATCATAGTCTACTATTTGGACCATCAATGACTGTCAAGAATACAGTCATAAATTTGTCATCAAGAATAGGAAGTCAGTAGGTGATTTTCAACTGGGTAGCTAAAATAATACATACATATTAATTGAAAATGTATATGTAGATAACAAAGGAAACAGTTAAAATAATGTAAAATGTCTACTGTTAAGGAGCATGTTAGTGTAGTAGGGAAAAAAGAAGCAAAGAGAGAGCAGATGCTTACTTTTACACATTATTTACTGTCATTTAAGTCTGTCTGTATATGTGTACATATGTATATGCATATATATGTATATATATATGAATGCATGTACAAGGTCTGCCGGGAAAAAGCCCAACCACTGTTAATATCATGAGAATGGTTTACATGACATTGATGTAACCTGGAAGCCAAGGGCAGTAGACTGGAGTGCATATGCATAAACAATGACAACTTCACTGTACTAGTCAGTGGGGGCAGTAGATGCTGGTGTCTGAGTGTGTGTACTGTGTGGCCATCACATTCAAAATGACTAGGCAAGTAGCGCAATGAATCTGCATCGAATTTTGCATTAAGCTTGAACATTCCTCCACAGAAACTACTCAGATGATTTAGAAGGCCACAGCTACAGGCAACTGGTAATTGGCAGCTTCATCATGATAATGTACCCACTCATGCATCACGTCTTGTGCAGAGTTTTTTGAGGAAAAATCAAACCACCCAGGTGATTCAGCCCCCTTACATCCCATATTTGCCACCCTGTGACTTCTGACTTTTCCCAAAAGTAAAATCACCTTTAAAAGGGAAGAGATTTCAGACTACCAGTGAGATTTATGAAAATATGATGGGGCAGCTGAGGGTGATTGGGAGACCTGTGTGAGGTCCCAAGGTGCCTACTTTGAAGGGGACTGAAGCATCATTGCTCTATGTACAATGTGTCTTGTATGTTGCATCTTCTTTGATAAATGCCTCTATTTTTCATGTTACATGGCTGGATACTGTATATCTATATCTATGCAATTTGGGATTAAATTATTAAATTTATTTTATACAAATAAAATTAATTTTAAAAGATGCAATAAAGTTTGGACCAAAAATTATAAGATAATGTGCATTTGAAGCAGTCATTTTGTTTTTACAATCCTGTCTAATTTATCATGCACTCTCATGTCAACTATGCACACCTGGATGATATATGTTGTTATCCTATTAATATCTATTACTCAGTTGCCCCCTTAGTCGCATCAATAACTTTTCTTGAAATGCCATTTCTTTTTCTTTATGTCATTAAATTATAGCTGTTTTTAAAATGCAACTAAATTCCCAGCTCTTACAAAAAAAAAAAATTCCCCAAGTCTAAAAACATTCCCCAAGAAGTGATTTCCCATACATTTTGGCACTTGGCTATGCGATAATTGATAATAATTTATCATTAGATTGTTATTGTCCAACAAGAGTTTAGGCCTCATAGTAGACACCCTAAAAACATTGGTTAAAATTATAACAAATCAGAGTGTATTTATGTCCTATTCAGTATTCATCATATTTTTAGACACAAACTTCCTTAAAAATGTTACACATTACACTTGAACTCAAATAAACTAGAAGCATAGTGTACAGGGATAAAAGCAGAAATCTGAAATTCTCCCTCTTCCCAGCAGGCTGAGATATAGGTGATGTACATTCATGATGAAGCTCTCTTCCATGGCCATGTCCTTAAAAGCTTTTGTTTTTTTTTCTATTCACAAACTATTTCAAAGAAGTTAAAAATTTAAGTTGTAAAGAAAAAAGAGTCGATATCAGTTAAAAAATTGAGGTAGTATTTCAAGAAGAAAATATTTATGGCTTTGGCAAAATACCCCAAATAAGAAACAACTACATATACGATGTGTTACTACTTTTCATTTATATTTGGAAATTCTGTTTTTCAATATGTTAACTCTCCCAGAAGTACCCTCGATTGAGGCCCCTGTCACCACTGCATACTGTATTCAACTCTGAGAACTAAATGATATATTTCCTCTCATTGACGTTTATGGTCTTTAATTTAACTAATTTCAAACAAAGTCAGATCTCTAAAATTAGTGCCATAAGACAGGCACTTTCCCCGCTACCAGTGGGGAAAGAATTGAGCTGTCAACATCCATTTCTGTTTTAAAATAAGAAATGTGGCCTGTGTTTGAATACAGATGTTAAAGCTTCAAATACACAAATACTTTCTCTGAGCTAAGGATTTATTTTCCTAAGAAGGACAACTGTGTTAGCAGTTTGTTTACAAGGAAACAGAAATCTGCATGCAGAAATACGTAACAGCATGAGTGCTACATAAAGGCACAATTACAAAATTTAATAGATGTTGCCACATCTTGCATGATAAATGAGCACCATTTCCTGGGTTCTTTCAGTTACAGCATCCCTGATCAACACAGGTATGGGGAGACTGCAAGTATCTCTTCTTGCAATAAACACACTGGGAAAGACCAGAGCATGATTTAATAGGCAAGTCTTGTCACTCAAAGAAGTGAGCAGAAAACAAATATTTTTAATGCTTTAATTTAATGACCACAGGCTAAAAATTTGTTTGAAGTATGAGTTTTATGTCCTTACCCTGAGGTTGAACTCAGCCTGGTATGCTATTGAAAATTATTGCATCATTAAGGACCCAAAATTACAATACCAAGATAAGATCAGAATTGATCACTAGGGTGCAGGCATATTTTTATTGATTATCCAATTTTTTATCCGCATCTATTCTTAGCACTCTACATGTTATGACTGCATAATGATTAATTGTCAATTCATTTCAAATGTCAACAATGACAAAAATATTGAGACAATAAGGTCAGCAAGTCTTCGCTCTATAACCAGCAGAGTATAACCTAAAGAATAGAATAAGAATTCCAACATAGTCACTAAACCTGTGTCCATGCAGAAAGAAAAAGGCTTATTACAGGTGCAGTTCTATTCCTTGGAAAATACAGTCATAAGTGGCAATGTAGGGCCTCTAATAATACAAATGTTTTTATAATGTCAACACTCAAGTCATTTTCCTTCCATTTAGAAATTGCAACCTTATGTAGGCTTTTCTAAAAGTTCAGGTACAGTGCAAGATTCTCCTATTACTAGCCTGCTAGGTGTCTGGTTTCCTCAAAGACATCTAAAGGAGAAGTGTCCACATTGACAATTTTACATTCCATTCTCCTTTAATTATTCACACAGGACAGACTCGCAGGAACACCCTTGTTGAACGGGTGTCTGTCATTCTCCTGCTCAGCTAACAGTAACATGGGAGCACAGGTAGCAAAGCAACTCCTACGCATCCAACTGAGGAAGCACTGAGCTGGGACACAGCTCAGGGATGAGAGGTCCGTGCTTGAGTGAAATGGGGTGGTCTGTCAGACTCCACTTCAGTGTGCCTCCAGGACATTCAGATTCAGTTTCTTTTTTTTTTTGTATCTTATTTTTTTTTTACTTTTTTCCATTATCATTCATCCCCCTTATAACTCCCAACTGCCCATAATCACCACTCTGTCATCCATGTCCATGAGTCGTTTTTCCTTTTTACTGGAACCCTCTACCCCATAACCCTGCAACCCCCAGAGCTGTCAGCCTTCCCTCTACAAGTCTGCCTCTATTTTGCTTGTTAGTTCAGTTTGTTCATTAGATTGCATGTATGAGTGAAATCATATGGTATTTGCCTTTCTCTGACTGGCTTATTTCACTTAGCATAATGTTCTCCGAGTCTATCCATGTCGTTGCAAAGGGTAAAATTTTCTTCTTTTTCTATGTCTAAATAGTATTCTATTGTGCAAATGTCCCATAGCTGTTTTATCCACTCATCTACTAATAGACACTTGAGCTGCTTCCAGATCTTAGTGATTGTAAATAAAGCTGCAATGAACCTAGGGAAGCTTATGACCCAAAGATTCCAGTTCTGGGAATTTACCTGAAGAACCTGAAACACTAATTCAAATTAGTTTTCTTAAGTGATACTTCTCTAGGTCCTCCTGGCAAATGAAATTAATTCCTGGCCCTTCAAAATTCCTTCAGTTGCTCTTCTTTCCAAGATCCTTCATGTAGTTTTTCTTTCAAAAATTAGTTAGTCTTCCACATGACACTCTACCTCAATGTCCCTCAAATATCCCAAACCTTATTATCCTCAAATAGTGTTTCTCTTTTTTTATTTTCAAATTAAACACAAGAGCCTATTAAAACAGAGCAGGGAGAAGCAAATTGTTCTTAAACAGAAACAGCTCCGATTTGAGGGAATCAATGGAATAATACATATTTAAAATTTCAACTAAATCTTATCACTACATGGTTAGTCCTTAAAATAAACACTACATCGGACACCATTTCATTGATTTAATTGGTCATTTTCAGCGGGACATGAATAGTGTTTATTAAATAAGAGTTAATGTGATGCCTGAAGAGATTGTCTTCACAGTGACCTCAGGAAAATTGTTTTCTAAATCAGTCATTAAATTTGCATGTCCATCACTGCAAAGATACAGAGCAATTGCTTGCAGCTAAATCATTTATATATTAAAAGGAATAATTTGATGAATAATTTGAATACTAGAGTGTTATTCATACTACCATCATAATTTAATTGAGACTATTGGGTAAAAAGTCAAAAAACAAACAAACAAAAACTCTTTCCTGAGAAGTTCACACATAGTCTCAGAAGATATTTGTAAAAAGTCTCAGATTCACACAGTTTTCTCAGAAGATTTTGTAAAAGTAGGAACTGAACAATGGTAGGATTATTATTAATTCACATAACAAACAGTTATCAGAATATTTCCTTATGACTCTGAAATATGTGAGAATGACTCTCAGAAAGAAATATATGGTAGTCAATTCTTAGGTTTCCCATATTCAACCAAATTATTATGATTTCTTTATGTCAGTTTGCTCTTACTCCACTAGTATGCTGACAGACATGTCTCTGGTACTCTAAAACCAGGGGTGTTAGTGTTCCAGTGACCAGGGAGAATAATCAGTCACCATTATTAATTTTTGCATATGTGAAAGTTGCTAAACAAGAAAAAAAGTGTTATTCTTTAAAAAATGATGTGGACGTATTTTAATTATATTATTCAGTAAATGAGCGCTGTCAATAATTACATTTAATGAAATACAGTTTATACATGTACATATATATCACATACACACACACACATACACACAAATGTTCAAAGTAGAAAAGAAAGTCATGTTATCAGCATTGAACAATAGTCTTGGGAGAAAATATTATAAGACCAAAAATGTTTTGACTATTTTATTCCTGAGGAAAACTGATGTAAGTATATAAGGCATTATTCATGCCTTTTTTCTTCACAGATTACCAATGTACATTGTTTTCAGGACAAACGTTTATTTTATTTCCAATGTTATTGCTTAGTATAATTAGAGCTGGGATATAAAGTGGGATGAGATATTAGAATAACCAAAGCTAAAAGTATATCTCAAGATCATGACTCTTAGTGAATACCATACTTCTGAGAATTTTATTATAATTGTGAAACACATTAAGTGTGAATTTGAGTACAAATTCAACATTTTTTTTAATTCCTCTGAATGAATCCAATCCCCTTTGAGAGCACACATATATTGGGCACTAATTCATGCATATTAGTGTTCAATACATATGCTATGAAAAGAAAAATTGTCACATCATAGGCCTGGGATTGTAATTATTGTTTCACAGATAATAGATATCAATAAATGTGGTAAAGAGATGAGAGCCAACGTTGGAAACTAGCCAGAAAAAAAAAAAAACAAAAAAACAGAAATCCTCTTTGTCATTGAATAGCTTTTAATATGCTGAATAAAAAGATAGCCTACATTTTTTTATCTATTTAAGTGTCCTAATCTTTTTATTCAGGTGAATTATAAGAGATCTAAAATTTAATGACACTTCTTCATTCTGTTAAAAAAAGTATATAGTGCAAGCTTTCTCTGGAAGAAAATATTTCATGACACATAGAATAAATTAAAATATCAAAATGCATTAAATCTTTTTGGGTGGCCAAATGAACAGAGATTCATGTTTTAATTGGAATGTGACACGTGCTCTAAGGGACAGCATGATGATAATTTACTGGGGGGATGCATCAGAATGGTGTTAAGAAAAAAATATCCACAGTAAAAAGGTGCAAGCAAGTGTACAGAGAAACGGGAAAACAGAATTAAATATATTTCCAGGTCTTTGTTTAAAAAACCAGAATGAATAACACACACACACACACACACACACACACACACAATTTTTCACATATTTATAAGATGCCATTCAAGAGACTCAAATTTTATATTTCAGAGAACTTACATTTTAATATAGTAGAAAATTTGCTCTGAAAAAATTTTTTCCTTGTTAAAATACTAAGAGTTTAATTAGTAAAAATTGTATTTAAGAAGGAGTACACATAGTTAATATAGAAAACTATCCTAGACGTTTTATAAACTTTTAAATATATTGTCAGTGTGCTAACTAACCAAGAACTAACCATTCATTAAAATTTCTTTTTTCAGCGGAATAAAAATTCTTAGCTACCTTAAAATATATGGGATATCTACTATAAGTGCATGGACTTTTAATCATGTCCCCTGAAATATTATGGCTCTTACTGGGATTTAGTCACTTACCAATGTTCCGACATATCTGCAAATTGAATGAAAACAGAGGTTGGATTTTTTTTTTTTTAAAGCATGCTCAAAAGAAATTCCCTAAAATGTGAAAAGTGTGTCTGACAGGGTAAGCTGTAATTGAAAAGAGAATGCCTTGGGTCTAAGGTGGCAGTTGTTCTAGGTTTGGGAAACAGATGCATTTGATTCTATTCATATTCAGCATTTCTACCAAGTCCCTCTTCCAATCCCACCTGCGAGGACCCCCTATACACTTTGAGAAAAATGGGAGATCCAGAGTTCAACAGAATGGGATAACAAAGCACGGCAATCAGGAGCAACAGTATCTGGAGGCATTTGAGGTCAAAGATAAGTCAGTGGAACCATCTGTGTTGCTTTAGTGGGACTGAAAACAGCAGCAATAGTTGTAGTAATTAATAACAGCAATTACATGCTAGAGGCACAGATGCTAATGGGTCTGAAAGAAACAGTATAGCAGAGGGATATGGATCAGCAAACAGTTGCAGAAAAAAGAACAGTAGCAAGGACTAGGATGACCATGTAATACGTAGGTCATTTGGATGGAAAAGCATAGATGGTCTTTCCTAGAACATATAAGATGGTGGGGTCAAAGGGTACCCATGCTTTACATGCTCTGGACTTAAGTCATAATCATCTGATTGGTTAGTATTTTTTTAGCTGCAGTCTATCTCCTTTCTTGAAATTTTGTAGAAACCAAACCAGTGAAAAGCTAAATGAGAATGATCTGAATTTATAAACCAAGTATGCAATTCATAAATACTTTTATAAAATACAGATTGCATCAATTGAATATAAGGCATAATTCTAGGTGCTAATGTATAATTCAAAGATAAAAAATAAAATAATAGTATTCATTAAACATCTATTTTGTGTCATCTTTTCTTTCTTGTCTTTCTCCTTTTCTTTATCTTTCTTTCTTTCTTTCTCTCTCTCTCTCTCTCTCTCTCTCTCTCTCTTTCTTTCTTTCCTCATGGTGGTGGTAGGGATATATGATTAAGTGAACATATAGAGAAGTAAAACAGAAAAGCATTCAGCTCAGGGATGCAGATTTCTGGTTCATTGCTTGATACAACACTAAGCTATCTATCTTTTTGACCTCATACAACATATGTACATGTCAAAAGGTTAACATGCATCACTTTTATAAATAAATTCAAATCTTAAACTGTAAAATTAGGGATGACTATACAATAACTTACTTCCTTAAAGATTTTTTAAATATCTCATTTAAAAGCTAATATCATGTTAATGGCAACAGAATATACTGTATCCACATCTATAAGGCAGGTAGTAGAGGACATACATGAACCACAGACATAGGCCAGAGAGAAAGGAATTGAAAAAAATAGATTGAGTTTGGTAGACTTGGTCATAAATATGGAACCTCAGTTCACTTGAACTACATTAATTACCCAATTTTATTACTTCTTTCTCTTTAATATATATAATATTTACATATAACATTAAATGAATCACAGTGAGAATAAATTTTTCAAGCTACTGAAGCTATATTCTAGGATATTTTTACTGCTGTGTTGCAAATTACCACAAACTTAGCTTAAAATAACACTCATTCATTACCAGTTTTGTAGGTCATTTTAAGGAATTCAGATGGGTTCTTGTGTTCAAGGGCAAATATCAGAGTCTAGAGGGAATCTGCTTCCAAGTCCATTCAAGTTTTTAACAGAATCAAGTTTCTTCCTGGGCAGGACTGAGATTTCTGTTCCTTGCTGGCTGTCAGAGACCTCTCTCTGCTCCTTATGGTTACTAGCATTTCTTCACAGGTGACTCTCTCTTTCAACAAGAAATGACACATTGAGTCCTTCTTAGACTTCTCAGAGATTGCTCTCTGACATTTGGCACCCAGCCATAAAGAGCTCTCTGTTTTTAAGGGCTCAAGTGATAGGGCCCACACAGATAATCCAGGACAATCTCCCTACTTAAAGATCAGTTGTGCCATATAACATAGCAATCATGAGCATGAAATCATTTCTCATGTTCTAGAATTAGAGCCAGACATCTTTGGAGGGAAATTTAAAAATTTCTGCCTACCACAGCTAAAATATTGTATCACAAGGAGTACAAAGCACAATGACCAAGCGATACTGATTTATTCTTCCGTACTTAAAAAAAAAAAAAAGAATTTCAATCATGATGGTAGAATACAGGGGCTATCCATCTAGCTGTTGCTTTCTCCAAAAATGAAGAATGAAGATGTAATTGTGATTGTCTGGCACTGGAACATCTTATGGCTGCCTCCCTGGGAACATTACCAAGATCAATGACTCCTTCCCTCATGTCTTCCACATTCAGATTTATAATCTTTCTAAATTACCAGGATTTCTCATATGTTGCTTGGGTACATGGATTTAAGCTTCCATATTTAATGGGCTTAAGAGATCAATATAGCAATGTTTCATCGTCATGAAGGGCTCATTTTACCCTGTAATTACTGTTTTTTACTGAAACTGAGAGGCAGAGAGAAGGTTTTTTGAAAGTAAGCTCTTTAAACCTCAGGTCAATCCCCACGCCTATACATTTCAAAATGTGATTTTCACACCCTTAGGGGAAAAAAATAACTTTTAAAAGAGGCAGAAATATGACACTCTGAACTTATGTCTTTAAAAGAGAAAGTTTGCTGAATGAACTCTTTAAAGATATCATTTTCCTACATTCTTCAAGTGTTTTTATCTACCACTTAGAAATATGCCTTGAAGAAGCAGCATCATAAAATTTATCTTTCCTTCTACTTTATAAGTCATTAATCTAACATATGCTGAAAGGAATACCACAAAACTATATTCAGCATTTTATATTGTTTAATAGCAACACATATAGCACATCCAGACACAAAATTGTACAATTGTGTATATATATATTTCTGTGTATGAATATATAGTAAAACCATATCATTTGCTAATTCATATTTTTATGTTTGCATAATCACCTGAAGAATCATCCACTCAGAAATATTTAACCATTATGAGTTTCTAAAGATACTAAATTCCTTAAACTCTGTATATTTTAAAAATGCATTGTGTTTATAAACAAATAATAATAGATTCAGTAAATGACATGTGCCTATTTTGAACACATTATTAATCAAAATGGCATGACGTATTGTTGAAATAGCTATATATAATTAGAAATAACTTTTCTAAAAATAAAAATATTTACCTATAACTCTATTTCCAAAAATTTACATGTTACCTTTACATGTACTTGCATACATATTTATAAATGTAATTGTTTTCAAATAATTTTCAAATAGCATCACATCTTTAGATACTTCCCATATTTCTTCATAATTTCCAAAGACATCATGGTTTTCATGAGATCTCTTAGTCACACTGTTTTCATTAGTCATTTAAGTAATTTCTAGCTTTGACACTGTTTCTGTGTGTTTTTCTCATCCATCTCAGTTATCAAATCACAGCAAATTTAAAGAATTACCTATAAGTAGCTTTGCAAAGTACCTGCTTAAAGTTAATATATTTTCTATACATAATTCACACTGATATGTTTTATTTTTTTAGTTCTTTTCCTACTTCTCCTTATTTGATTATTGACCTACCTGATTCCAGCTAAGTCTTCTCACTTTTAGAACACAGAGGCACACAGTTACTTGGACAGTGTTTCTTAAAGTCTGGATCCCACACCATCAAACTCAGAACATCAGACTTGCTGCAATAAAAGAAACCCTGGCACTGACCCCAGAGTTGATCAGAATACCTATTGTGGGTGTGAGAGCTACAAATCATGGAGTCTTTATGTTAACATTTTTTCAAGGTATCTCCCTGTTACATGTTATAAAAGTATTTTTATTTTTCATTATGTTTATTGATTTTAGGGAAAGGAAGGACACGAAAGAGAGAGAGACACAACTTTGTGAGAAATAAACATTGACTGGTTGCCTCCCATAAAAACCCCACCTGGGGACCAAACCAGCAAGTAGGTATGTGCCCTGACCAGGAATCAAGCCCCTGACCTTTTGGTGTTCCAACGATCCAAACAACTGAGCCCCACCAGCCAGGGCAAAGGTATTTTTCTTTTGCTGCTTTTATAACAGTATTTGCTGCTTATATTCATTTTAATTTATTGATGCAGTTTCTTTAGAAATTGTTAAAATTTAAAAACAATCCAATCAAAGATCATTATCTATTACTCATCGCAGAGTACATTTTCTAAAGTGATCCATTATAATAGTGGGTCTATATTTAGACCTATTATTTATAAAATCATTACAGTAAAACTAGTCTACATTGTTCTTCTAATGCTGAGTTTGCTTGATAATTTACTTTGTGTTTAAGTGCAAAACTGACTCTCAAGGGGGCTTTACTAAATCTTTCAACAGCCGCTGTGACTGAATTGGCAATAGCATTTGAGATTCATTGGGTTCCAAATTTTCTAAATAATACTACCTTCGATAACAATATCCACAATCCAATTTTTTTGTTGTTTCAAAAACCTATTTTTTAAAAATAAAAGATACATAGTTTGTCTTAAAGGGGCAATCACTGCTATATCCTGTTCCAGACTCTCCCTCCTTAACATAGATTATAACTGCCAGGGGAAAGCGATACAGAATGAGTACTGGAGGCTTCCAAAATGTCACTCGAGACTTCAGGGTTACTTCTTAACACTTCTACCACCACAATAAAAAAATAATAATGAAAACACACATTTTTCTAGTCATTATTATAATCACTTTTCAAATATAAATTCATAAGACTCAAAACACCCTCATGATAAATACTATTAACCTCATCATCCCCATTATAGGGATAACAAGAGTAAAGCAGACAGAGGTCATTGTTCCAGAGCTAGGAAGTGGCACAGCCAGGATTTAAGCTTTGCAGTAAGATTCTAGTCAATGTTCTTAATTCTTAAGCTGTACAACACACTCTCACACAAACTGGGTTGTATTGATGATTATAATCTTTCCTTCACCAATATTTTCCCTAAATATGATACAGATTTTCCCTGAATATTATAGATTCATTTTTACATTTCCACCTCATTCCCAAAGTTAGTTGAATTGAAATTTAAATGAGTAGCAAACAGTTGTATTCTGCTACCTTTGTCATTTGTAACAGCGATTAAAAAGAAACATATAATTTATATTTTATTGATTTATATTTCACATTTAATTGTATGATCCTGGAGAATAAAGACTGAGTTTTATACTTTTAATATCTCACACGGTGGCTAGAGTAATATTTTGTATATAGTAAGAGTTAAAAAATAATGTTATTCAGGTAACAGTTACTAATTATATCAAAATTCAGAAATTTAAATAAATTTAAAATGTACATTTATGTATACCCTAAAACGGTACATTTTATGATTCTTGACAAATAACTTAAAATTATATTCTTTCTATGAACAATTTTTATCTCAAATTGTTTATGTCAAAGTAACTTGAATATGGTAAAGTATTTACCACACAAAAATATATTTGCCTTATTGAACCACATTTACTACATAAATTCAATTAAAATTTTGTGAAATTTTCAATGTACAGAAAAAAGCACCCATGTTTAATATAAAAATTAGTACAAATTATAGATAAAGGAGGAATTATCCACCAAATAGTTATTCAAATTTAACACACAAAAATACTCATTCAAAATTTTGTCTAGAAAGCCAAATTATTTTTCATATTTTTCTGGGTAAACTCAAGTTTTACTTCATTTTTCTAAAGCACTTTGGCCTACAAACTTTTGGTTTTTCAAAATTCTCTGAAATTTAAAATAAATTTTAGTCTTTTCTGTTTTAGCATGCCAATTATTCTTGGGCTTATAAAGAGTGTGTATGCTCTAGGGATCCAAGACGGCTGCCGAGTAACTGGAAGCTCCATCCACTTGCTCCCAACCTTGTACCAGTCTTGCACTAAACCACAGAGCAATCAACTCAAAATTCCAGCTGAGTGTGAGTGAGAGCATGTGTTTGTGAGTGTGTATGCAGGCGAGTGTGTGGGCACATGTGAAAGTGTGGTCCAGGCTCTCCTTGGAGGAGCAACTGTTGCTGCCACTACCCAGCCCAGAGACTCTGGCTGGGCAGATTTGGACCTGGAGCCATTTAGAGGAATTTAAAATATCCTGCCTAGAAAGAAGCCTCTGGAGAGCCCACACCTGGGCACCCACACTTATCTCAGTGCCCTCCTCGCTGGGCAAGGCCACACACCCTGGTGCCACCATGAGCCAGGGTCCGGAGACTATGGTATGCAATATTTATTAAGATGTAACCACATTTTACCAAAGGTAAAATTTTTAATCAATCAATAGACTAATTATAATAAATTTCATTTGTTTTAAAACTAATTATAAAGTTTATGTAATCTCAGTGTTTCATATACTTGTTTGTTTTAATTTGACAGAGCCATTCCAAAGTATCTCTGGAGCTATGAGAAGGTAGTAATTGCACAGATAATTCTGAAAAGAAGATTAGAGCATTGAAAGCAAAATTTACCATAAATGTATAATAATTAGACTATGCTATCACAACAAGAGTAAAAATATATAAAAAAAGAATAGAAATAGATTCATGTATGCTTAAAAATTTATTGTGAGTAGAAATGACATAAATATGTCAGTATTGGATAGGCCAAAACATTGTTTTAAGTAAAAATAGAAAATATAATTTTCATTTTCATCAATAGCTTTATCAAACAACATATTCACTGTTTTGTTCCACTACCTTCTGCCATCTTTCAGGCAACCTCATAATTACATTTTCCCAAAATTTCTTATCTTTTTGAGCAAAGAACCATTCCAGGAGCCTTTTGCAGTCTTCCATGAAATTGAAATTGTTTCAAGAGAATTTTGGAAAAAGAAAAAGGAGAGAATTTTGTAAAGACTGAAATAAACAGAAGGTGCAATAGCTGGTGAATACAGTGGATGAATCAGGAGTTCCCAGTCAAACTGTACCAGCTTTTGCCTGGTCATCAAAGTAACATAAGGTCTTACATTATCCTGATGGGCAATTTTGTGTATTCTGTTGACTAATGCTGGAAGCTTTTTGTCAAATGCTGCTTTCACTTGGTCTAATTGGGAACAATACTTGTGGGAATTAACCATTTGATTTTCTGGAAGGAGTTCATAATAGTAGAATCTTTTCTAATCCCACCATATACACAGCATCACCTTTTGGATGAAGACTGGTCTTTGGTGTGGTTGGTAGTGTGGTTCATTTAACTTGCCCCAAAATCTCTTCCATTCCACATTATTGTAAAGTATATACTTTTTATCATCTATCACAACTTGTTTTAGAAACAAAACATTTTCATTATGTTTAAGTAGAGAATCACTTGTGAAAATACAATCAAGAAGGTTTTTTCACTTAACTTACATGGAAACCAAACACTGAAGCAAGTAACATAAACAAGCTGGTAAAATGATTTTCAACACTTGATTTGGATATTTTGAGTATGTTGGCTATCTCCTGCATGCTATATAATGTTTATTGTTCTCGATTTGATTGCTCTCAACTTCAACTGGTCTATCCAGCCATGGAACATCGTCCAGAGAGAAATCTTCAGCATAAAACTTTGCAAACTACTTTTGGCATATTCTATCAGTCACAGTACCTTCTCCATATACTGAACAAATCTTTTTTTACCTTATTTTTCAATTGTGTTTTTACCTTTCTTGACATAATAAAGCATAATATGCCAAAAATGTTGCATGTTTTCTTCCATTTTCAGTATTAAATGGCTACACAAAAATTCACCAATTTTGATCATCTTTTAAAAAAATTCACTCTGACATGTAAAACTGTTTTAAATGAAGTTAAAGACAACTAAACACTACTAGAGCTATCTTACAGAAAAGAATGAACATTTTGGGCCAAACCATTATTTTATTTTCAAACCATTTCTGATACATATGTGCAAATAATTATAATCCTTTCTAAAATATTTTCCAACCTCTAGTTATATTATTTTTTTGCCTTCAGAATTTAATTGCATTTTTTCAATAACTAATATGTGATCATTTTTAATAACTTAATTGGTGTAGGAAATAGACCATATTATAAATAAACTAAAATCATCATAATTTAACAATTAAATAAATATTTTCAGTTACTTTAACACCTATTGGACTTTTGTATTTATGTTTGTACTTCTACTCTGGTAAAGTTAAGAAAATTTTATCAAAGACACAAATTTTTGTGCATTTTGATACTACGCTGTTCATTCACAATACTTGTACATTTAATGTGAATTGTATGATTTAACAGTTTAAACTCCTTTGTCCTATACAGTTTATTTTTGGCTTTGCTTGTTTGTATGACTATTTTTTACTCAACTAGGGGGTTTAAGTGTCCTTGTATATTGTTTGGTCATAGGCATTCAAGAGAATATAATAAAAGATTCCTATTGTCCTTAGACTAAATTGTGTCAATTTTGCACAAAAATAAGGGGGGTATGTGCTTTCCTTCCACCCACCCACACATACTCCAGGGCACTGCTGCCTCTCACAAAGAAGGGCGACCTGGCAGGGGTATTTCCTACTAAGATTTCATCTTAAATAATTGGTCAATGATCTTCGATGGTCATTTCATTTTAGATTTTCCTGTTTATTTATTTTTGCTTAGACTTTAAAATTGCTATTCGTGTAAAAGGAAATACATTTTGAATATTAACTGAGTAGAAAGTTCTTTGTGATATTTTTTCTCCAGTTGAATTGATTCTTTCAGGGGATTAAAGTAGAAATTCTGACCTTTTCATAGAATTTATTTCACTCTAACCCACAAAAGGAACATAATTACATACATTGATTTAACTAATACATTTGATGTATTTGCAATGTTTTCCTATGAATTCTGCTGTATATGCTTCCTTGTTATTTGCTGTGTTTACTATGGTAAATATGTTGCTTTAATAAATCAGAAAAAGCAATATCAGAATTTGATAACCAGATAATTTTTGAAATGAAAATAGTTAAGATTATTTTTATCTATCAACTTTAAAAATAAATTATTGACTTCTTTACTTTATAATAAGAAAAAGGTAATTAATTTATTTACTGTTCTTTATCTTTCTCCTTTTTCATATTTCTAAAATAATAAAAATATAATTTAGATACTTATAAAAAGTTTAAATTTATACATCTACCTCAATATTTTTGATATTTGTCTTATTTCCTTTGTGTTTAACTGGTTTTGTGGTTCATCACAAGTTCCTCCACTTTGACTTCCCCAGTATTGAGAGAAACATAAAGCATGAGTAAGTATGTTTAAAGCAGACAAATACACCAAGCCCTTATTATATGAAATATTAAAGGGACTTATCTAAGAAAAAGAAGATAAAAAACATGTATAGTAAAACAATAGCAAACTCACAATTATTAACAACCACAACTAAAACTAAAACAAAAAGGAACTAAGCAAACAACTAGAACAGGAACAGAACCACAGAAATGAAGATCACATGGAGGGTTAGCAACAGGGGAGTGGGAGGAGGAGAGAGGGGGAAAAGGTACGGAGAATAAGTAGCATAGATGGTAGGTAGAAAATAGACAGGGGGAGGGCAAGAATAGTATGGGAATGTAGAAGCTAAAGAACTTATGATATAGGGACATGAACTAAGCGGGGAGAAGTGGGTGAGAGAGGGTGTGCAGGGTGGAGGGGAATGAAGGGGAGAAATGGGACAATTGTAATAGCATAATCAATAAAATATATTAAAAAAAGAAATTACAGGGATAAAAAAATAAAATAAAGCAGACAAATACAGATTGGAATTATATGTACTCTAATTATTAGTTGTGAAAAGTATTTTCTTTGTACAGATAAATGTATAGTCTCTGTGATTAAATTCCTTTATCGTTAAAGTAAGATTAAAAACAACTATCTCCTAGACTTGTTTTGAGATCACATTAGATAATGTATCTAAAACATTTATCATACTCCTGGCACATAATAAATGCATTTGACAAATGGCAACTATTATAATTATTCATCATTTATATTCATATTTATTTGATTGGATGAAATATTTAAGTGATTTTATGCTAGTTTCTAAGACAAAAATATTTAGACATTGATTTTGCCAACAAGTGGTAACTTCTTGATAGCATTATTGATTTTCTATTGCTGTCATCACAAATTGCCACAGACTTAGGGGTTTAAAATGACACAGGTTTATTATCTTCATTTCTGTAGGTTATAAGTCTGACAGGTCTCACTAAGCTAAAATCAAAGTATCCCTAGAATGATGGCCCTTTCTGGAGACTCCGAGGAAGAGTATCACCTTGCATTTTCCAACTTATAAAGGCTCACTACATTCCTCTGCTTGCAGCCGCTTTCTCCATCTTCCATGCCACCAGCAACACATTTCTCTGACTTGTTTTCCATTTTAATATTTCTCCCTGACCATCAACTAGAAATATTCTCCACTTTTAAGAATTCATGTTATTAAGTTGTGCCCACCTGAATAACCCCATCTCAAAATACCTAATCACATCTGCAAAGTCCCTTTTGTCACGTAAAGCAATACATTCACAGATTCCAGTGATTAGATCATGGACCAGTCTAGGCCACCATTTATCTGCTTCCAAAGATTTTTGATTTATTTAAAATATTTTCTCCTCATTCTCCGCATAATTGTAAAATAGTATCGTTTATATCATGTCTATTCTCACAGAAGAGATAAGGATTCTAGTCAGATTTTTGGTTATTTATAGTTAAATTGCTGTTAATGATGATGTTATTGATTTTTCTTATTGAGTTTGTGTAGAAATATTTGGTTTTACTTGACCTTTAAAACATTATTTATTATTAATTATGCTTTATTTGTATTTGTTCTAATTCTTAATAACTAAAATGAATTCTCAGCATTTGTGAAACTATATCTTCTCTTTTCTGTAAATGTTTTCATTTTTGCATTCTTTTATTTTCTCCATCACTAACATAACATTCCAGGGGGAAAAAAGCTAGTCAAGGGATTGCATATGTCCTGGAAATTTACTCAGAGCTATTTGCACAGAAATTCCAGAAAAAATCCCTGGAGCACGGTAGGAAGGAGGGGCTCATACTCTGAATGAGCATATCCTCTCATCTCCACAAATTCCACACTGCATGGGGAAGGTTGACCAAAGGACACAGCGGGGCCCTCTAGAGTATAACACCTACCGTAAGTGGTCCCATTACCCAGGTCTAAGCAAGGAGGTAGGTTTTCCAAACAATGAAAAAATAAATGGTACTTGGAGCCAGGAGATTACAGAAATAACTAAATGTTTGTGATAATTGATTGGTTCTCCTTTTCATTGGAAAGTCAATTTTCAGTACCAGGAACAAATCAAGGAACCATCTGTCTCCATAGGATGTCCTCAATTTGACTTTTTTCTTGAAACTGCCTGCTACTCCCAAGTTTTTTGAGATATGTAATTCTTATCCTTTGACCCAAGACAAATAGAATACCTGATCAATGGGGACTGGGATAAGTGAGGATGCAGGACAGGAATCAATTTTATCTTCACTGCCAGTTGACTAGGTAGCTGTCAAACAACAATAATGATTCTGCTTTGGCCATTTATGCACAGTTGACCTGCCCTGCATATTATACATGCAAACCCTAAGAAGAAAGGATCATTTGCTGTAAACTCTGAGAAGGAATTCATCTGTTGAGATGGATGAAGACAGCTCAAATGTTGCAAATAATAAGAGCTTAGCAGACACTTGCTGACAGGGTTTTCTCATGTACTCTGTATGCCCAGATTAACCTCATACTAAACTCTCTGCTTCCTGCACTATACCTGCCTTGTTCGTGCCATCTGAATCAACTGGTATAAGGGACACTCTGGTTTTGTCTTTCTGTAAATGGACTAAGGATTGTCCTGTCTAATCAAAACTGCATGATTTGGAAACTTCATTTACATAAAGTGGATCTAACTGTGAACCTGGGTAGAAAATTACTTTATAAAAGTGGCTTTTTCATTGTTTGCATAGAACACAATTTAGGTAGCTACTTGAATCTATGTTTCCCAGGCTGCAGGTCTTTTTTCTCAAGTAAATGCTTTTTTTAAAATTCTTTATTACACTCTAAAATTAATTTAGGTTCATATATACATAATAATTCTACCTGGTGGTATTCCTTCTCTGTTAGGTTCATCTTGGAGAATGTATAGGCAACAAGTAGTTATGGGTTACTCATTCTACGCTGTCACTAAACAGTATAAAATTCTACAGAGTGAAAAGTGGTCAGACTCTAAAACATGACCTAATACCACCAATTTGGTAAAGAATGATGTTTTGACCCACCTAGTTCATTTATTAGGCAACACTAAGAATGCCAAAAATTGCATTTAGCTACTGCTGCTGCAGGCAGAATTCCACATACAATATATCAGCTGACTAGTCTTTCCTCTTGATAGAGTTATTTATTTGAAATATTTTTCTTATACCTACTGGACAGGCTATTATAGATCCCACTTTGGAAAACATGCAATCTTAAAGTGCCTCTTCAGGACAGTAACTGAGAAGTGGGGAGAGGTGGACTTGCATATTTGGTCATTTAAAAGTTCAGTGGCACAATAGGTCCTACATAGCTCATTTTCCTGTGTCAATTATTTTGGCCAACAATGAAGACTAATAGCCCTGGAAGTGTTAATTACACGGGGATAAATACCACTTGCCAAGACTATATTATTGACTTGATAAATTGCAGCAATGCAAAAACAAAGTTGCTTTCTATCATATTAGCCCTAAGCAATCTCTAAAAGTTATAACTTGACTTCTGATTTAAAAGTTCAATGATTCACAAAACTCATGAAGCCAGAAGTTAAAATTTCAGAAAGGAAAAATTACTTTTAAAGTGTTTATCATACTATATTTCCAACTATTTACAAATTTTTACATATGTATTAGATTGGTTTCTTTGCTATCTATAATATGTGAAATCAGTTTTTGAAACTCAGCTTAATAAGGCTTTTATTAGTACCTACCTTACTGTCAGACATAGTAATCAATATGACTTGTATTTGAGCAGGGTAGACAAAGTTCTCTGATAAGTACCTTTTTTTACCTGGCGTCAAAGTTACTGAAATTCTATCACTCAAAATGATTTTGATAGATAGAAAAAGTGTCCTCTCTAGCTATACTCCTGCAGATGAAAATCTCCCTCACTGGCAAACACTTCAGGTTTCTGGCACTTCAGCATTAAGATTCCTCTCTTCTCTTATTATGTTGGTAGCTGAGAACCCCGAATCATCAGATCTGGAGCATGGACATAGGGCAAGAAAAGTCAAAAGACAGTGAGAGGGTAAGGGATGGGAAAACTGTAAGAAGTTTAATTAGTTCTTCGAATATACTTAAACACAGATCCTCCACAGCTCTGAATGGCATTGGACTCCTTTAAGCTCCACTGCTGAAGCGTGAGTCACAACACTTCCTAGAATTTCCCACGGCCCTGTTGATGGTGGGCTATAACATTTCACCAAAATTTGACTTACCACTTCCACTTATAGAAGGAAGTTAAGAGGAGAAGCTGACCTCATAATCTTGAAAGACAGATATGCCATATTTTCAATAGACTGTGGAGCCCATTTTAGCTCCTCCAATCTTAAAATCTTGAATGTGCTTATATTCTGGAAGTTATAAACTTTTAACATTCTTCTTCTGTGTGATTGCTATGGACTATCCAATAAACAGATGGAAAAATCTCGGATATTATTATTTGGATGAATTGTCTATGCCAGTACAACATTTTTTAAGAAGCAGTTTTAAGATAGTAGCTTGTATCTAATATCTTTCTGTGTAGCAAAGTTGAAATAAAAATTATATAATATATATTTATTAAGATATGTTTATATTTGATACATTTACAAAGTAATATATTATAATGTGATATGATTAATTATATTATGATACTTTGTAT